>JAOTRQ010000028.1:2361131-2371924 GCA_028565875.1 Hoplisoma paleatum
GTGTAAATTGTCCCGTAGTCACACACAAGATCCCTGTAGAGATACAGAGTTGGGGAAAGACCTGGCAACCTACCCCGAATGTAATTGTACAATGTAATTGTAACTCTGGGGATCAGTAAAAACGGTCCACAGAGTAACCCAGGGTCGATTTCGACTGAAGGGTAAAATAGAATAGAGATATAAGAGCATATACGTGTACCTGTGATAGCTGCCATAATACGCCACAATGTTCTTGTGTTTGCATTCTTTCATTGTAGTGATCTCCTGCTGAATGGAAGTAAAGTCATTTCCTAAAACAAGAAAGTAAGAAAGCATGTTTATAATGTGAATATTACTTCGACAAACTATGATGACTGTATGGATGTAACAAAAGCAATTAAAGCTGAAATTGTCAAATAATATTGCAGTATCACAGTATCAGCTTTACCTACCAGGATCAAGCTTAATGATTTTAATAGCAGCAAGTGCTGATGTCCTGATGTTTCTTCCCTGAAAAAAAATCATAAGGATTTAATGCAATTTGTTGTCTTTGTTTATGAACTTATCATACATATTACCATCAGATATTA
Source organism: Hoplisoma paleatum (assembly GCA_028565875.1). Classification (NCBI taxonomy): domain Eukaryota; kingdom Metazoa; phylum Chordata; class Actinopteri; order Siluriformes; family Callichthyidae; genus Hoplisoma; species Hoplisoma paleatum. The sequence goes on from JAOTRQ010000028.1 coordinate 2,361,701, forward strand.
CAATTTTCATACATTCTGTATCATGTTAAATTACATTTGAAACATATCAAATTATGCATTACTCGTGTTCAGTACATTTGGCCTTTTAATGGTTCATCTTATTTAGTGTCATGGTGGGACGCACACCGGGTGAATACACTAAACACCTGAACAGGTCGCCAGTCTGTTGCAGAGTACACACACACACAGGACAATTTCATTATTTCCAATCAACCTGACTGCATGTCTTTGGGCTGTTGGCGAAAAACGGAGTACCTAGAGGAAACCCCATGGGGAGAACATGCAAACTCCACAGAGAAAGCCATGTATCGCCTTACAAGACTTCTTGTTGTGATGCAACAGTGCTAAGCCCTTAGCCCTCTAATTAAAAAAGTAATATACAAAATAAATGATAGAACATTTTGCAAAGTGTAAACAAGAATCTCTGGTTTTTAAGTTTTTACAAACAATGACTTTTGTAAAGTAAATGTATTAACAATAATAACGATGTTAAATTGAATTCTTGTTTGCATATGTCCGCTACTTTAAAAAATGCATCCTAAAGACTCTTAGATGAAAATTAGATCTGAAATGGGCCAATTAGAAACCTGTTGATTAGTCAGATTAGATTATCACATGTTGCTGGTAAAACCAAGACATGTTTTATTATAATTGTAATTTTTTTTATACTTTTTACTGTATGATCTTACTGTAAAGTGTCCTAAACCTTGAGTGTCCTGAAAGGCGCTTGTTCAATACAATGTTGTTGTTGTTTTCCATACCAAATTCAAATCGTAACTGTTTTCAGTGAAAGGAGATGGGGATGCATCAGCATCCAAAGCATAAGTGACATGGGAGTCGTATGGATATTCCATGTCGGTGTATTCCATATCCCAGTCGGAAGCAAGCAAGAATAGCTTGATTAACATCAATAATTCATTTCTTGTAATGTAAAATGTTGTTTTACTCTGTTTACTTAAAATTACTAAAATGTGTGATAACAAGTACACATACGAATCATAAAACAATAATAGCAGCATGTGGGTCATCAAGAACAAGACTGACGAAAAGTTGAAGAAAGTACTATAAATGGTAAAATGGGAATTTATTTATTTATAGATGGCGAACAGTAATTTAATCATGGACTACTGTGTTCTGTTCTATGCTCAGTAAGGAATAATGTTTACTTTGTTAAGGTGCTGGAATGGAACAGACATAGAGACAGTGTTTCTGGCAGATGTATAATGATCCAGCATGCAGCTGCCTGCTTTTGTTTGAGCTACAGTCTGTTTGAGCTCAGGAACGCAACGGACCATCCATCTTTACCATTTAATAGCTTGAGTATGTGTAGATGTAAAATTATATAAATAGAATAAAAGCAAGTACAAGTACAAACATTAACAAATGGAGATTTAACATACAATCGTTCACCATCTAACCTACATAATTGTACAAAACTGCAATCTTGCTTGTGTATTCAAATCGCTTAGGAGTTAAAAGAATCCACTTTGTGACTGAGCTTTGTAGCCATTCCTGGACAAAAAAGCAAAGTAAAGTTGCCTTCCTGTTGTTTTTCCTGACATGCTAGTGGACTTCCTGCAACAGTGCTTAAGTAACAGTGCTTTGTCTCTTAATGGTTTTGCACCAAAACCAGAAATAACATTACTCAAAACAATGACCGAGACCAGAAATCAGTCCTAATTTTAATCCACAAACCCAAGCTGTCAAGTAGTTAAAATATTTAACATCTGTAAATTTATAGAAGACTATAAATAATGATGAAATGAAAAAAAAGATACAAGACTACTTTGTTTATTGTGAGACTAGTAGCCCACATAATTATAGCATACATTATATACAATGTAATTATGAGTGGCAAAATTATGGTTATATTCTGTGTTTTATGACCAATGTTATCTCTAAATCTTCAGTATACTAAAACAGTATATTTACAGACTTTGAAAACTTACGTAATAATCATTCATGTGTGTGTATCATTAGATTAACCCAAAATAAAAAATTTTATCCAGTTCATTTGCAACATTTCTTCATTGCCTGCTCACGCTAGGGGTCACCGCAGCAGTTTGTGATCAGCATTACACATTTGGCATAGTTTTTACAATGGATGTTCTTTTAGACACAGCCCTCCCTATATATCCGGGCTTAGTGTCGGCACTACAAAGCACTGGTTTCCACAAACCTTAGTGTATTTGTACCTACAGAACAATTAATGTATACAATTAAATTGGACGTTATTGGACTTTGGGAGAAAAATGGAGTACACACAGAAAACCCACACAGACACCAAAGTGCATACAAACTCTATACAGAAAAAAAACGGGATACCCCCACCTGGGGATCTTGCAGTAAGCTTAGCACCCTAATTTGTGTTCGTTTGTTGTTTGTTTATTAAGATTAGTTCAACTGTAGTTATTAACTGAAAGTTTAATCATTTTACAAGTGCAACGTCAAACACTGTCATGACCAGTTTTGCATCTCTAATTAACGCTAGAACGCTTGTAAAGAACTTCACATATAAATGCCCCCCGATCGCCCTACCTTAGAAATGACCCTAGCATCTTCTTACTATTGGGCGACAGTGCTATCCATCATGCCACCCACCACCACTTTTTGTGCCTAACTTTGAAAGTAGGAGTCACATAATTAATACGATTGATGTCACACACTGATCTCATTGGTCTGTTGTTCTCTACCTTTCCTCATAAAGTTTTGATGAACTTTAACAAGCCTGTTCTGGTTAACACTCGGTTTCTCAAACTGTACATGGACACAGCTGTAAATCTGAATCAAACCATCCAGTAAAGTTTATAAAAAACAATCTCTAGAAATAGTTGCGAACTTTAGTTCTAAAATATTTTCTAATGCAGGTCTGAAGCAATAGTAGTAGAACAGGAAATTTCAGCGGCAGGAAATAAATCTGAGCTTTGAGCTTCATCCAGTTATTCATCATGTGCTCACATACCTTTGTAGCAGGAACTCTGTTTAATACACAAAAAATCAAACAGATGTGGTCATGTTAATTACTCTGGAATTAAACTGGAAAACATAGCTGCAAAGATGTTTACAGAGACTATGCACATTTTGAGATTAAAAAAGATCTAAAAGTGTAGACCCTGCTAAAAACACATCTGGTCAAAACACACCCTATGCTGGTTGATCAACATTGGGTGTGTTTTTTCCCTGGATGACCAGTTGGTCTTGGGTTAAATTTATAACAGGGAATAAAACAATTTGAATGGAATTGTGATAAGTGCACTATTATTATTATATAATATAATTATATTCTATTTTATTGTCTTGTATCTGCATTTTGTTCTTATGTGTCATGATCCTGCTGAAAGTTTTACTCTAGACCAGCTGGTTTATCAATGAATAAAATACCCAATACTAGTCAAGAGTTAGTTAACAAGCTATAACCAACCAGCACTTGCTGGTATTTATTTGGATTGTTTAGCAGGGGAACTATACTGTAATGTACTGCACTATACTACAGTATACTATACTATACTATACTATACTATACATTTCTGCTGGTGAAGGAAATACGCAGCTTAAAAAGTCAAGTCAGTGCCTTAAAGTTTCATGTAATAATCATTCTCTCTATCCATGTTTAACTTCATAATAATTTGTATAGTCTATATTTTCCATTGTTCACTCATCCGCTCTTCTCTATGTTGTTCTCACCTTAAACACATCTCCATATGTACCACTTCCAATCTTCTGTATGATCTCGTAATCATCCAGTGGATCCAAAAACGAAACTCCGATAGTATTCATAACACGTACTTGTTCTTCAGCAAATAATCATGACCGCGTTGCCGTAAATCCTCCAAATATCCACTTTGCCTTCTAAAAAAGAAGCAATAAAATAAAACGACCAAAACCGAGTGCTGATAAAAGAGTCGGTCTGTCCGTCACCAACAGAAGCAGCACACACGCGCGCGCGCACACACACATAAACATGTTTACCTATCACTGTGGGGACTTTCCGTTCACTTAATTCTAAATAGGTTATACTACACCTAACCCTAACCTCAGCCTCAGTGACCAAAAGTAAGTCTTTCCCCACTTTTCTGATTTACTTTTCATATTTTTGAATGAAAGTAACAATTTTTGTTAAAAGGCTTTTAAACCAGCGGGAAGAACCAACAGGTCCCCACAAAACACTGTCAGATATTATTACACTTGTGGGAGCACGTTTGGTCCCCACAAGTCTAGAAATACAGTCACACAGTCCCTAAAGCAAAATGTTTTTGTGAGAAAGTGGGGGCAAATAAGAGATTCCATACCGTCCCCTCAACACCAACTCATCCAACCCAGACATGCAATAAAATCAAACCATTGATGTCCATAATAATAATAATGAGAAATGACAGGGAAAAATACTGTATGGTAGTCATGACAGGTTTAAGAAGCCTCCTGTATGGAGAAAATAGTCATATGTATAGTTCAATTTTGGCTTATTCACAAACATTCTTCAAATCCTCAAGGTTCAATCACTTCCTTCTGTGATTTTCAATTGGATTCATAACACTGAGTGAATCCTGCTACCTGCTTTATTTTATTTCTCAGCAGTTTCTGCGGCTGTTTGTTTATGGAATTCTTCTCTTCCAATGAGCACCGTGCCACCTGCTTGTTTCGCTAGTCAAAATAGTAATAACTTGACAACAGTTTTGACACTTACTGAACTTAAAATGTCTTTATTAGAAAAATAATTTTTATCAGCAGAATTAAAGAGTATTTTGTAAGCCTACTGGGAATCAAAAAGCTCCTGCACTGACATTACTCACAGATAGTGTGCAGTAAATATATAAACATTTTAAACAGAACAAGGTACAAGCTGTCACACTACTAGACTAGCTTGATTAAATTTGGCTACTTGCCAAAACTGATATGTAGAAAAGCTTAAATGACAAACATTAAACATATGCAATTTATAAAACAAGATTCACAACTACAAACTTTGGTAAACTGGGTTTGTAGAACAAAATTGTTGTAAATTGACTAATAACTAAGGCAACAAACATGTTAACATTAAATATCTTACTGTTTAAGCAAAATATTCATTCACATTCAAAAGTATTCATAGGAAAATTAAGTTAGAAGGTGTACTTTCAATCAGAACTGGCAGTCCAAGTTCAACTTTCTGAATGAAACTTCATGTTAGGACTACCTGAAAATCCTCAGGTGGGCTTAAAGAACTGGTGAATGGATTGAGAAGTGCTCAGTGTGGTTATATTAGGGCATCCAAAAAAGTAGAAGGGCTGTACATTTACTTTTTATACAGAACTAAAACATTTATTGAACTGGTTACAGACGTGGCAAAGACGTGATCCCAATCTTCCTCTTGAACTCACGTGCTTAATACAAGAGATGAAGAAAATGGACACCTCAGTGTACACCCGAGTCCTCACACGCCCATTAATTCACTCACTCACAATACAGAACCACTTTAAAAAAAGAGGTCAACCTATACAAATGCTTGGAGTTCGAAGAGGAGATCCTAAGAAACCTATAATGTACAAGAAACGAAAACTCCATCCAGTTGGGCACCTACATACAGCAAGGGAAGAATTCAAGTCCTATTGAGATGTGTGGTGTTGACCCCCCCTTACATTTTGTAATAAATGATTGTGTGTGTAATTGGAGTGTCCATGTCATGTAACAAATAATGTGTGTAATATGAGTATTCATTTAGTGCCTGGTCTCTTTTCTATGGAACATTTTTAAGGTGAGACTAAAAATTATTGTGAATGCCAAACCCTGCAATGCAACAGTATGTAACATAAAATAAAAAATATGCCAGCCCCCCAAAAAATGGTATGGAAAATGCAAATATATATTTTAAAAACAATACAAACAGTGTAAACCTAGGATTGTGTATGTTTTATACAGAAGCAGTTGTAGCCTAGGTACTAAACGGGTAATATGAATGCTTCTATATCAAAGCCAAAACTGCTACATTGCCAATGTTTTCCCCTAAAGCAAAGACCCAAGAGATTGTTCAGACAGTATGATGCTGGTAGAGCTTTAGGCTATCAACTAAAAGTTTGTGTGTTCAAATTTACCCGAATTACTGTATATATGCCATTACAAATAAATATTTAAAGGAAGAATGGGACAAAACACTTGAAAGACCAGAATCTCACTGAACTGTGCTGCAAAAAAAATGGAAAATAAAATTCAGCACTTGCCAGTTTGTAATGTGTTGCATGTCAGAAACGTAGGAATGCATGTTTGTAAAGTCATTTAAATAATAGTGAATGTAAATGCAGAAAAAAATAGATTTGCATTTATTATGCCGTTTCAGTTTTTTCTAATTTCGGTAATAATATTCAATAATAAAAGGGCGGAAAAAATGTTATGTCTTACATGTCTTCATAATTCCCTTGTATTCCTGTTTTAGGAAAGAAATATTCAAACTAGGTGTAATTAAGTTTTCCGTGGTCGTTTCATAAACGACATACTGTAGTCGCCTGACTGTGTGGGTTTTTGCCTCTTCATTTGAACCTGTGACTGTGCTGTGAGTTGTAGTTTAATGGCACTCGAGTTGATTTTGGCTGCAGACAGAAGCTCCTTCATGCCTTTCATCTTCTCGCTTTGGAAGCTCACAACAGGACCACTGGATGCTCCTGCTGCTTGACTAGGGGTGGGAGAGGCGGGACTACCAGGGGAAGAGTCGATATCTTTCCCTCGAGGTCCGGTCGAGGAGCGACGGCGACCTCCTTCTCCGCCCACTTTCTTTGCAAAAGGAGGCTGAGTGGAAGGAGCTGCAGCAGCGGTCGGTGAAGATGGGCCAGGTGGGTCCTCCAATTTGGACTCGCGTCTTGGACCTCTTCTGCGAGCCTCGCGTGGGTCATCGCTGGCTAGGTCGTCTTCGTCCTGTGGTTCTAACTCTTTTGTAATAATAGACACTTTCTGTCTTACCTGAAAGATAGAATATTAGACTGTTAAAAGGGTTATAAATATGATCTATATAGTTATTTATATTAAAGTCACTTTAAAACGCACACAAAGGCCAGGAAAACCAGGCTAGACATTTGAATACATTATGTAGATAAGATATGTAGTCATTTAGACACTATCTAAACAGCAAAATGTGAAAGTAATAACTAAACTTCTATAATATAGAGAAGTAGTATACAATAAAATAAATTATTTTCCATAAATACAAGTTTTCACCCCTCCTAGCCCAGAAGAGGATCTAGTTTAGACAGTTAATTTACCTGAGCATCAAAACGGCTGAGGGACTGAACTAGAAAGGTGGCCCATCCAACATGTAGCACTGGTGTGGGACTTCCCTCTTCCCATTTGCAAATTCCATCATAGAAACGCAACAAGTGTGCAAAGCATTCAGAGTCCTGTAAGGCAGAGATCGCCGCGGCCTGTCTTGGCTGGTCCTATAGGTCAAGTAATCAAATTGATTATATATATACACAGTGGGTGAAATAAGTATTGAACACAACCATTTCAGTAAAGATGATATTGGTGATGAGGTGATTTTGACATGAATGTTGTAGATGTTGTAACAAACCATTCAATCAGCAAATGCAGGTTAATGACAAAACGACAAAACACGCTTACTGACATTCTGTTAGTGAGGACACCTAGGAGATGCCTCCTGTATGAAGAAACTAGTCACATTATTGTTCAGGAGAGATTTTGGTTCATTCATCCTCAAGGTTCCGAGCTTTAATTTCTTCCATAGACTTTTATTTTAGATGTTTGTGTGGCACATTGGTAATTAGAAAATATTTTACAGGCCACCAGTTGATATCAGTTGATATTAATTTGCACTTGCATCTTAGAAATTACTGAATGATGACTGGTGTAAAGTGTTTTCTTGTGTTCAATATTTGTCTATTGTAGATCATTTATGGTTTGATTTCATTGCAGGTGTGGATTCGATGGGCTGTTACTGACATATATGCACTACAATCAGCATGGCTCCAGATAGACAATCTATCAGGACCTTACTGAGTCACTCCCAGCCTATCTTGTGGATGTGATGGAGTTGGCGGTTACTGTGGGTGTTAGGCAGAATAATATGACTAATGTAGATCATTACCTTTTCTGCTCCTTCAGTGCCCTCTCCTCCACTCTCTGCAGCAGCGGCAGTCTCTTTGAGGAGGGTGGGGATGACGTCATTGGCTATATCAAAAAACTCCTTATAGATCTCTTCATCCTCACGGCAGTAGTTATAACTATCATGAAGGAAGATTCACAACGTGACTGGACAGGACAATACAAGACAAACAGCAGCTGTGACGGTTTAGTGGTTAAGGTACTGTGCCAGTAATCAACAATTCGCCGATTCAAGTCCCACTACCACCAATTTGCTACCTGAGCAGGGACCTTAATCCATGATTGCTCAAAACTTGTGTAGAGTTGCAATTGTGCATCTCTGTGGAAAAAGACTTCTAAATTCTGAAAATGTTAATCAAACAGTAAGAAATGGATGTGTGAAAGAGGAGAAAAAAAACTCATGCAGATAAGAGGAAAAATGCAAACTCCACACAGACCAAATTCAGGCCCATCTTGCTGGTAAGGCGAAAATGCTACACATCCAAAAAGGTGCTTAAAAACTGATCAATGGATGAACACTTTAATTAAATGTGATCAGACAAAAAGCAAAAACATACATCAAAAAGGGCATCCGGTGTAAAAATCAAGCTGAAAGCGTCAAAAGTTTTGTTCTCGATTTGCTTATTTCTGTCTTGGGACATGATCTATGTACATCTTTGCACCAAACACTGTGCTTTAACACGTGAAAGAAGTAATCAACGGCTAAGAAGGACAACCAAATAGGTTCGACAGTGACGAGACAGTGAAAGAGAGTGATCGCATTTGGTCTCATTTATGTAAAAAACAGACAAAGAACGTCTAAAAGATTAGAATTGTAGACATAAGGTTTTTAACTTTTTTTCCAACACTGTACTTTTACACATTTAGGATTTGTTCTTTCACATTTAACCCAATCTGTGATTGAAAACACACAATTACAAACACTAGTAAACACACACTAACGTGTAGCAGTGAGCATATGTGGCCTTTGTAGTGTGCAGCCCTAGCCACGGCGCAAACAGGAGCAGAATTGCCCTGAGCCTTGTAGGCTCAAGGGCAATTCAGATGTAACCTGTCAATTCTCACAATCAAACCGGCAACCTTCCGATCACAAGCCGAGCTCTCGAACAACCAGGCCACGCCTGCCTCATTACACCTAATTAAAAGCTTAACTGAACTAGAATCCTACTGCATGTTATAATAACCTAAGCCTTGTGTACGTGCTTGTTGAAAGCCCTTCTTGACATGTGAATAAGTGGATAAAAGTTAATATGATACTCAAGGATCAAGGATTATATTTGCCATTTTTGAAAAGATAGGGATTGTTCATGCTCACTCAATCTTCGGAAAACATGCTGTATCCTGTTTTTGTGTTTTTCTCAGCTTTACGTAGCTCGCAATGTGCTTGGAATGTACAGATGAGTTAGATTTGGTATCATGCCATTTCATTTTTAGCTGATGCAATTAATAATTAATTTAAATCTATAAAGTTAAAGGTGCAGATATACACATAAAACTATTATAATTATTTCATTCAACTCTGTGAAAGTTTCAAAAGTGTTGAAGTGAGCGCTCACTGATTATGTCCAAAAGGAACAGGAAAAAGAAAAACAGGAAAAGGAAAGGGTTTGTGAGGGAGGGAGCGACTACTTTAGTGTGTGTAAAGGGTTGTGTGTGTGTGTAAAAAAAAAACAAGCATCCTTTGGGACATATGAGGATGCCAAAAGAATCTATTTTTAGTTGTACAGTTTTTTTTTTGTAAAGGAGCCGAGACAAAAGTGCAGGTGGAGTCCACCAGTCCAAAGGTCTATGGTACGAATGTCTGAGTAATCCCAGATCAAAAGACTTTCTGATGGCACCTTATTAATATTACTCCTATAGGAAGGAAGCAAATGCTAGACATGCATTAGAGGGAGCATGTTCAGATCTGGCTCGTGTTGATCACAATAAAAGTTATGTATGTGGCAGAAATTGAAAATTATATGATTCAGGAGCAGCTGTCGCCTGTGGTGTGAGAACTGGGCTTGTGATCAGAAGGTTGTCGTTTCAATCTAAGAGTCAACATGTCTTGACTAAAGTGACACCAAACCTAGACTGCTCCTCTAGATTAGGTTCAATGCAGAGGAATCATTCCCATGAGTGTTATTAATATTGCACTAT
>JAOTRQ010000028.1:2375591-2394399 GCA_028565875.1 Hoplisoma paleatum
TTAATTACAGACCCTGTAATTAACTCGATTAAAATTTTTAATCGAGTCCCACCACTAATATATATATATATATATATATATATATACACACACACACACACATTATATATATATATATATATAGAGAGAGAGAGAGAGAGAGAGTCAGTCACATCAAGGGAATCCTGCATTCACACTATGCTGAATTAATAATACGGATCCCAATCCACTGTGGAAACTCCTTAAGGGAACATCCGGAAGCTAAGAGCAGACCCTCTGATCCAAAGCAACTTGTAGTACTGTGACGGTGTTGTTTTCTATCTAAACCGTCTAGGGTTAAGAACATGGCAGGGGTCATGGTTTGACCTGTGACCTTTTTATTACTAGTCTTTAACCCCTAGCCCAGAGCAGTTGCTAGTTAATGACTTTGGGTCCATTGTTAGTACACCTTCATTGACATGACTAAACAACCATATGAATGGAACAACCTACACAGCCACAGCAAAGTCCTAAACATTTGTCTCAGTGCTATTATACAATAAACTAGTTTAGTCTACTATTCTGAAACAAATCCTGCTCTATGATCTAAATATGAAGGCTTTAAGAGCTACAATGATGTTAAATCCTTTCTGATTTTTCTCAGTAGAAACAAAAGGCTTGTTTTCTCACTTTTTCAGGTATGATCAGACTTCCAAAGGTATCAAAGAGCGCTATGAAGAACCGCACAATTCCCCGACCATCTCTCGCCAACATCGTAAAAGAACTCGGTGAGTTCGATTTAGGTCACCCGGTACACCGCTCCAGACTCTGGTCCATGTGGGATTTCACATCGACACGCGTGATGTATGAAATAATGTTTGTGTTCTTCAGCTGTCCAGGCTCCACTGAAACTCAAAGCTCCCCGTGGTGCTCCAACCCCCATCAATCGTAACCAGGTCAACCAACCCCGCAGTGCCACCGCCCTGCTCGGCAAGCGGCCTTTCGATAGTGTAAGTTTTTTTTTCTTCATATTTTTATGATCCTAATAATCCGATAGCTCAATAATTCTGCCAACATCTTATCATAAGGGTCTGTTTGTATCCAAAAATTCTTATTTATGGAGTCTGACTGTGTTTGTACACGTGGACTTTTCTTCCGTGCAAAAATGATCTGACAGTTATAGGGGTAAAATTGATCATTGATATGTAAATGTACATAACGTAGATAAAATGATTCATTTTATTAATGAAGCTGAAACTCTGCTGTGAGTATATTGGATTGTTTGACAGCACTAATGCCGTTACTGGAAGGTGAAAGGTAACTTTCGATAAGTATGTTACCAAAATGTTTTAGGTCGACGTTCATTGAGATGCAAATGCATTTACATTTTCAGCGTTTAGGATAAATTCTCCCTTTTATTCCCCATTTTTTGACCAATTGAGGTTTTAATGGCCTTGTTTAGGTTTTCAACAGATGCAACTTGGTGGAACTGTGGCTTGAAATGAGGACCTTTTGGTTTCTATCCCAATTCCGTAACCACTAAGCAATCACTGCCCTGCAGTTCTACTCTTTGATGTTCTTTTCCCAAGGCCTTTTATTTTTCTTTCAAAAATATAAATCGTGCGTCCTTGGTTATGATCATTTTGGCCGCAATCCAGGAGTCCAAGATGAGCTGTTTAGTTACATGTGCACGTTTGTGCATGCAGCACGGTGTCTCAGTGGCTGGAGGTCCCAGGTTTGATCCTGGAGATGGAGCATGTTGAGGATGGTTAACTTTTACCATTAAACATCCCTTTGTGTTGTCTTTCATTTCTGCAGGGAGCAGGGCACGCTTTCCCCACCAATGGAAGACCGTTTATGAGCGGCATGAGGACGACCGCTCAGTCAGTCATTAAGCGGCAGAGAGTCAGTCAAGCAGACGCTCCGAACCCAGTAGTGTTTGTGGCTACTAAAGAAACCAGGTGATGGTTCCGTTTCAAATGCTGCCCAAGCTCTGCATCTTTTAACTTGCTTTATTTGTAAAATAAATGTGCTTTTTTCCACTTTTCACCCTACAGAGCCCTGAGGAAACATCTCACTCAAGCAGAAATGAGACGGGCAGCTAGAAAACCCAACATTCCTGTCAGAGTCAAAATTCCTCTTCCACCACGGCCACTTCCTGTCCCTGTCCTGCCATCAAGCACCAGTGAGCCAATTGTGCTGGAAGACTGAACACCTTTGTTAAGCCACGTCACCTCTGCTCGCACGTTACAGCCAAGCAACTCTGCTCAGTCTTTCTCTATTAATTATACTTTCCTTTGCTTGGTCAAACTCTCCCCCCCCCTTTCCGGTCATTTTTAGCTTCTCAGATCATCGTAGTTCACTCAGCAGCACAGGTTAAATTCAAATCGTCTGTTTTCTTGCCGTTTCCTCATGTTTCTATTTTTAATGTCAAATATTTTAGCTGTGTAATTTAATACCAGAAATGCTCCACATGAAACAATGGTGATGAAGCACACTATTTTTTTCTAGGTGAGTCCTCATTTTGTGTAAATAGTAACATTTTCAGGAGCAACACCTTTAATGTTGGATGTGGATTGGGGGGGGGGGGTTAGGGGGGGAGGGTTGACATGCATCTCTTCCTAATGTGCTTTGTTCAGACCGCATGCTACGTCTATTTTGTAGAATTTATTTTGAAGCTCTTTCTTTTGAGGGGTTCTCTTTACTCCAGCCTGATCCGTGGTATCACCACAAACTCAGGCCAATCGTTTGGAGGAGTAAAGTTTTAGAACTTTTATATTTATGATCACCTTGTTTTCATTGTTCAACAATGTGTGATGGAGCGATTTTTCTGAGCAAATTAGTAATTTGGGAACTGGTTGGAAGACAGTATGATGGGGGTCCTTTTTCAAGAGCTCTGTGCGGACCTGGTAACCAATTCGACTAATAAACAATCTCCATTTCACTACTAGATTGAAGTAAAAGGGTTTGGTTAGACCCTTGCATCATTTCTTAGGTATCATTGTAGGTATAAAATAAAAAAGCCTATTTCCCGGTTCATTTTTTCTTGTTCATTTGATCATGTTTCCATGGCTAAATGTTGGAATGGAGTGTAGCGAGTGTAGATGAACATTAGGAATGAAGTGAAGGGGGAAATGTGAGGAGGATTTTATAGCAACGGCTTTAATAGTTTGTAGACATTTGACTTAATCATGACCCGTTTTGTAATTCAATTTCTGGTTCTCAGTAAATTAAAGGCTGTCTTATTATTTGATGGGGGGGGGTGCACTGCACTCTAAAGATAAAAGTTTACCTGTTCATTGAGAAGCGATGCCAGTTTTCTATGTAGTTTAGCAGTCAAGGGTCAACACAATTATGTCCTAAACCATGAACGAGTGTCACGGAAAGAGTGTGTGGATAACGCATGTGTATTGAAAGGGAAGAAGGTTATTTGGGTTAATGACGCTTCTAATGTGTGAAGGGTTCCTTTTTATTTTTATTTGTTTTTACTCCAATGTATGTGTATCTTTTGAAGCATCTTGTCAAGTAAAAAAAATAAAGATTTGTTTTTTGTGGTCATACATTTTGTATTGCATGCATTTCTTTTCATGAACTTAAGGTATGAAGGGTGATACAGAAGAACCATGGTGATTAGAGTTTCTGATGATTCTACTGCAAGTGCAAATACAGTGGTGTTCAAACTACGGCCCAAGGGTCGCATTCGGAACACTAAGCATTTATACCAGGGGTGTCTCATTTTCACAGAGGGCCACATCAGCATAGTGGCTTCCCTCAGAGGGCCAGATATAACGGTAAGACAGTATAAATATTACTGTGTACTATGTAACCAAGTCAATCAAATCTTTTAAGATCTTGTGGGCCATGTTAAATGACACTGTAGGCTGCATTTGGCCCCTGGGCTTTGAGTTTGACACATGAGTTATGGAATCATTTACTCCCGCATGCCACTACATAAAATTTCTATTTTTTTAGGCTGTTGTGGTCGTTACATATGTATACTTGCACAAACGCACACATTATAGCTTAACTACTGTAATTTCCTCTGTGGGCTTCCATGAAAATCCCTTGTTCAGAATGTTGCTGCTCGTTTTCTGACCCGGTCTCGTAACTATGAGTAAGTAACCCCGGTATTAGAAAGTCTATTATAAAATACTAAAAAGACTGTAATGCTGATTGCATCGGTATGTGCCCTCACATAGGCTACGATCGTTGGATGCTGGTCCTAGGTTTAGGTTGGTCACCATGGGTGGTTGAGTATTTGGTCCATTCACCCAACTGAAAACGTTTAAACAGTGTCCTTGGGTTCATTAAATAGCATGGTGTATAAGTAGATTGTATATATATGTATGTATATATATATAATGCTGCATAACTAAGACTAAAACTGCGTTATTATACATTATTTTATTGTAGCAGCAGAGGGCATTCACAAAATCGTTTGAAGCAGTAAATGTCATTAACTTGTTATCCTTATATTAAATAAATTATTATTTTTAGCATTTAGCACGCACATTTATCCAAAAGTGACTTCAAATTATGACTAACCTTGATTTTTTTAAGGAGCTCAACAGTGGCAGCTTGACAGTGGTGAGACTTGAACCAGGATCCTTTTGTTGAGCTCCTTAACCACCAAAACCAACACTGGCATATTCTATTACATGTAGAATAAATAAGGTTTATTCTAAAACCTTTGAATTAATCAGAATTAGGAAATTAAAACCATTTTAAAATGATAATATGCCAAACAAAAAGTCTATTAGGTGGTGGGGAGAGCTGGAGTTGGAGTTATCAACAGTGTAATGTAAATAGTATAACTGATGTTCATCCCTTGATGTCTGTATAAAGTACTACCCTAAGTGTGAACGTGTTTTTGCCCTGTAAATGATTGGACACCCGTCTTGGTCGTTTCCTGCATTTGCCCTGTGAGTCAGACTTGTCTTGGCCCTGCATAGGATACAGTGCTAGTCAATCAGATCGAATGTGTATTGTGACACACCTGTTCCTTCAGGGTTTCCTATAGTTTGCATGTTGTACACTTTAACAAATATTCCATAATCCCAAAATACTATTACACACGAAGCAAGATTTATAAAGATCTGCCCAGGACCCTGCTCAGGACCCTGACTTCTGACCACTTTGGAATGAATTTGGGGATTAATAATGGAGGCTTTCTTTAATACATCAAGTCAAGGGTGCAACTTAGAAGGGAAAGTACAAGACAATACAATAGTGCCCACAGAAACGATACTATAAGCACGAAAGGCCTGCAATGTATATAAACAGAAATATCGAATGATTATTTTTTGAATGGATGAGCACAAATCACCACATGAACAATATAATTTAATGTCATGAGAAATACATTGTTAGAAGAGTAGCTGTTTCTTGTAGTAGTGTCAGAATGACTTTATTCCAAATTCAAAATAATACTTATATACATTATCCAACCATTATCACAGTGGAGGACACACTGGGCGAATACACTAAACACATGAACAGATCGCCAGTTAGACAGCTATACCCCTGCCTATTTGACATTCATGGATTCACCTATTCTTGGATTTTTGCTAGAACAAATCTACTTGTTATTCGTGAAAAACTAACATATTAAATTGTTCCGTAGAGCATTTGTACTCGTTTTTCGAAAAACAAAAAAATGATATATAATGTGTATAATGTGTATAATGATAATTTAGGGCAGGCGTGTCCAAAGTCCGGTTCACATTTTACTGGCCTACGTTAAAAAAATGAATATATTGTCATATACAAAAAAGCTATTTTATATTTCACCAGAAGATGGCAGTAGACGGTGCACAGTATACATTGAGTATTATTGTGTAAATTGCTAAGCATTATTTAAAGTAAAATAATACAAATATCTTATGAAATAATTTCAATAGTTTCGTGTTCATGGTTCAAATAATGTTAAGGTGGATGTTCAGCCCTAACACATTTTGTCCATACCAAATCTGGCCATGATTGCAAAAAAGTTTGGACATCCCTGGCTTAAAGCATGCCATTATTTTTGAGGTATGTTGTGGTCCCTAACCCCCGTCCTTAACCAATAGCAAATCTGTAAAATTACAAAAGTCAATATAATATTATCGTGATCTGAAATATATCAGAAGTATCGACTCATCGGTTAAACTGGGTGTTTATGTATCAGTCAACCATTTCCACAAGAAATGGAGACGGTCTCAACACTTCACAGCTGCTCATTCAATTAGCAGAGCGAGGTGTGAATGGCTTCTGCGCGCTTTTTGAAGTTCGCTGATGGCCCATAAGCCCGAATGTTGATTGTGCCAGCGGGTGTGAACAAATTCGATCAAAACTCCGTCCCGCCATTACACTCTCCAGCGAGCCGGGGCTCTCTAAAGCTAATCGGAATCGCTGCGTCACTCTGCGCGCTGATTGGTCGATTCGAACTGCCGCCTTGACGTCAGAGTGCGCAGCTGATGTGAGTTTAAAGAGAAGGCGGGAATGACAGACGGCGGCTTTATAATAGAGGCTTCGACGCGCTGTTTAATGCGAGTGGTTCGATACGTGCAGGGTTTGGGCCTCGCCTTTCCACCAGTTCACAGCATAAGCAGTTAAAACTTCATTAGTTTAGTTTTTCCTTTGGTTAAAGAGGTCGGTGTTGTTGTACCTGAGCGCACACGGAGGTGCAGGTGTATTGTGGAGACGCAACTGTTTAAATCGCCGCATAATGATGTTCGAGGTAGGTCTGTTCAGGATGTATGTGTATCCGTTTTTGTAACCTGTGGTTTGCATTTAATGGTTTAATTGTGCTTTAGACTTGAGCTGCTACCTTGTTCGTTTTTTTTTTTACAGGTTTCCATTTTGCATGTTTGTTTTTCTAAAAAACATTTCATTAAAAAATGGTTTGCTCATAACCTCAATGGAACCCTTGGCGTGGGACCTTAATGGGGCAGGCAGATGTGGCTTTTCTTTGAGAACTGGACTTGTTACTGTACAGATGGCCTTGATTTGTTTTTAAATAAAAACATCATCTTGTGCATCTGTGTTTTGCCATTTATTCCTCAATTAAGTCTTTTTGTTTTGTTTTTTCATTTTATACATTGATTAAAGTAATAATGAAAGTTAGCTTTCTTTCTCAGTGTTGTAATGGCTCTTTCAGCACGATTTATTAGAATTTTGGAACAAAATTTGAATAGTTTTGAAAGTTCGGTAACTTTAATCTACTTGCCACTACTGCAAATTCTTAAAACCATTAGACTATACAGTATTCAGTTTGAATTTGAGCTGGCATTATAATCTGTCCTTATCTTTGTCTAATTTCTCATCCTCAGACTAGCCAAGATGACTTGCTGTTTCCTTTGGATGGTAACGACGATGTCTTCCCAGAGAGCCTGTCTGGTGGTCAGTCCCTGGCTGAAGCTTTGCTTCCTTTGGTTGAATCTCCACCTCTTAACCCTTGGCTCTGCTCCACTCGCTACAAGACCGAGCTGTGCAGTCGCTATGCAGAAACTGGTACCTGCAAGTATGCCGAACGCTGCCAGTTTGCTCATGGACTGCATGACCTCCATGTGCCCTCCCGGCATCCCAAGTACAAGACGGAATTGTGCCGTTCCTTCCACACGACTGGCTGCTGCATGTATGGCAGCCGCTGCCTCTTCGTTCACAGCTTGAAGGAGCAAAGGCCTGTACGACAGAGGCGCCGCAATGTCCCTTGCCGCACCTTCCGTGCATTCGGGGTCTGCCCTTTTGGCACACGCTGCCACTTTCTGCATGTTGAGGGAGGTTCAGAGTCTGCTGTAGATGAGAAGACCTGGCAGCCTCCTTCACGAGCCAGTGATTGGAAGCCTCGTGGTGCCATTTGCCGCACCTTCAGTGCATTTGGTTTTTGTCTGTATGGCACTCGCTGCAGATTCCAGCATGGCCTCCCTAATTCAGTAAAAGGTTTGGACTTGAACAAAGCTCCCTGGTCCCCACAAGTGCCTGGAAGGGCCATCTCCCCAGACTCTGATATGCACTCTTTCTCACCACTATCTTCCTCTGCTTCTTTATCGCCTCAGTCTATACTGGCCTCTCCTACATTCCCTGATGACTCTGGTCCTGTCACACCTCCATCTGCAGAAGTGGCCAACAATGCCTTTACTTTCAGTAGCCAACATCTCAGTGAGCTCCTCTTGCCACTAGCCTTCAGGCTTCAGCAGCTGGAATCTGTTTCTAATCTGAGCCCACAGAGCATGTTTGACGAACCACTGCTTTCTTAGCTTTTTATCTAGTTTAAATATTTGTGTAAATAATTCCTGTTGGTAACTTCATTTTTTAGGGATGGGTGGTGGGTGTTATCCTGCAGTCTGAAAGGGGACTTGTACAATTTTTATTTTATTTTTTAGTTCGTCCCAGTGGTGGAAAGGTGAACTTATCAGATTTAGTCTGTACGTTAACATATTTTAACTTGTTGTACATATGTTTTGGGGTCTATGAATGTATTTATGGATTTTAATTTAACTTGTCCTACCTAAATTATTTTCAGGATGACTGCATCCTTTTAATAAAACCACTAACAAGTGTTTGCTATTCATCTCCTGTTTGTGCCTTTATTGCTTCTCCAGTTTAATTTTTTGTGCAATTTATGCTGCCAAATGTTTCCAGTTAGCTTTTGCTCATCAAACTGTCTCGCACA
This sequence comes from Hoplisoma paleatum, assembly GCA_028565875.1. Taxonomy (NCBI): domain Eukaryota; kingdom Metazoa; phylum Chordata; class Actinopteri; order Siluriformes; family Callichthyidae; genus Hoplisoma; species Hoplisoma paleatum. The sequence continues at coordinate 2,384,203 of JAOTRQ010000028.1, forward strand.
TCTAGTTTTGCCACAGTGATACTTGGGGAGCATTTTTTTAACCATTTTTTTAATGGCCCAATTCTGTAGTTTGCTTGTAGACTGGGAACTGCGTTCACTTTTTCACTTTTTTTTTTTTTTTTTAAACAGTAGAACATAAGTCCCAAGCCAAATTTGCAAGATACTTACATAAACGTAGAAAGAGCTGGAGTAAATTGAGTAAAGTAATGTGTAGGTAACATAGTACAATAAGATGTTCAGACAGCTTGTACATGCATTTAAATTTTCTAACTTTTGTAAAGAGAAATTTATTGTGGAGGGCTTCCTTTCAAAATAGCAAAATTATTAAACGTTTTAATGGTTAAACCCTTTAACACTTTTACAAAGTTATTTTTGACCTGATGTGTTGATCAGAACATTTCACCTCTAAATAAGTAAATCTAGGACTAACGATATACTTTGAGCCACTTCACAGCTGTGGAGTGAAATCTGTCAAATATTTCATTAAGGCTTGTGCCACTAGGGGGCCACCGAGAGCACAAGATAAAACGAGACGTTAAGTGATACAATCAAAATAATATTACACACGTAAACATATATTTATTTTTATTCATTTCATTTTTATATAACAAAATGAGTGTATTCACAAATCTCATTGTATTCACGTGTTTCACACGTAGCGACAAAGTGAGTGATTAATTTAAAACCTATTTTCCAGTCCAGTATTTATTAGTTTATTTTATATCCTGATTTAGATTTTTCGAGAAATTGTGCAAACTGATTCACTGTCCTAAACGACTCTTTTCGAACAAAGAATCGAATCGGGGTCGTGTTTATATACAGTGTATAACATTCATGGTTCATCAGTTCATGAAAGAATCGATTCGTTGCCACTTTGGTGCGTTTTGTTCGATGAAACGCACATGCGCACACTTTATAAACATTCAGGACTTTTATTTTGGTTTTTGTTACAAAATGGAGATCACTGAGCGCTAGAATGTGGTCGTCGAGCTTTATTTATCAAACAATTAAGAAGTTGTACCGATAAAAAAGCGAACTTACGACTATTAACGGTTGTCTGTTCTAAAACTAACGAACTATCAATTTGTGTGTATTTTAAGTAGTTTAAATAATTGTGTAACACTCGGTTCAAGTCGAGCTAAGTAAAAAAAGCTAATGAAAAAGGATGTTTTCAAGCTAATTGTGTAAAGTTGAGGAGACACTTCTCTTGTAATGAAAGCTGGTGTTTAAACGAGTGTTTGGAAAGATGTCTGAAACGAGGGAAGAGCGTCGCTTCGCTGAGGTGTCTCGAGAATCCGTTAAACTGATGGCCGAGAGCGCGGGAGTGGAACTGGCTGATGATTTAGCAGCGATGCTCGCTGAGGATGTTTGTTACCGTATCAGAGAAGCAACTCAGGTAAGATGATGTTTGTTTTTTATTAGGATTTTAATCTCCTAACACTTTTGTTATATTTATAACCGAGAGTGGTAGTTACTTATTACACAATGTTCACATATCAAACCGTTATGAGTGTCTCCAATTCATCTCCTATGCACTAGTCTTTGGACTGTAGAAGGAAACCGAAGCAACCGGAGTAAAACAGGACAACAGACAGAAAAAGTGTAATAATTAACGACTTCAACTGACCAAAATATTACATAATAATTAGTAAACCATATGTCATATGTGCAATTATTTGTATACATATATTTTTTGTTTTAGTTTATTGTTAAATAACATTTTTGGCCTATTTTTATATATTTATACTTACGTTTTTTATTGTACTGAATGATTTACTACCCCTTTGCTGTTACAACAATGTGATTTCCCCACTGTGGGACTAGTAAAGAATTATTGTATTTTATTTTAAAATATTAAAAACACTACCTGACTTAATTCGCCGCAGTTTAAGGCCTAAACAAGGGAAACGCCAATCATGCAAGAGGTGAATACACTAAACACATGAACAGGTCGCCGGTCTGTTGCATGGTACACACACAAACAGGGTAATTTTAGTATCTCCAATTAATCTGCCATCTCCACAAAGAAAGCCCTGGATTACCTTCCCCAGGAATCGAACTCGGGACAGTCACAGTTTCGATTAAATTCTCCTTAAGCAAACTCAACAAAATATTAGACTTAGTCCAGCTTTTAGCCCTTAAGTTATTAAATTGGTGATACCCCAGTTATCCTAATTACCAACATTTTGATTTCATTCTTGAGATTGTCCTTGATCGTGGTTAAACTAATAGAAAACATTTTATTATGTATCAGATTTAAACACTTTTTGACTCTGAATATATTGATTTCTAATGATTTGTTTGTTAAGGTGGTGGTTTCTTCATATTCATATAAATTCGGCCTTTTGGACTGCTTCTTTGAGTGTGAGCCAAATTAATCAAAATAGGAATGTTTATGGACTTCTATACAGCAGTGGTCTCGAACCACCAGGCTACAGACTGGGACTGTTGCTCATTATTACCGAGCTGCAAACAAAGTGTAAACAATTTTAGATTGTCTCAATGAGCATTTCAATTCTCTATATGGTTAATACTTTCTATCACCACTAGGTGGAAGCATTGTATTGTTTAAGTAGAAAGCTCAACATTCACACTGATTTTCCATTCTATACTTATTCCGTTTTAAAATATTTCTTCCCATCTGATCCGTTAACGTATATCTTCTCTAAAACTGGCCAGTGGTGCAAAAACACTGGAGAGCCATTTAAAACTTCCATATTCTTTTTGTTCTTTGCCACCACAGAACAGCTCACAATTTATGCGACATGCCAAGAGAAGAAAACTGACTGTAGAGGATTTTAACAGAGGACTGCGCTGGAGTAATACTGAGGTACAGTGGCTCTTTCAATCACAAACCTGCTGTACTATAAAAAGTATCAATCTTTAACTCACAAAACAGCAGCTATGTGAGCATGATTGCCTTCTATGAATTGATATTTAAAACCTAAAAGCCTAAAGACAGTTAAATGTTTACATAAATGTTTAAAGAGGATGTGCTTCATCATGACAAACTATATTTTAAGCACATTTTTTGTATTTACTAAAAATATAATCAGTCAAAAAAGTGTTTTACCACTTCAGCTTGTGTTTTTTTTCTTTACTGATGAACAATTAGGGTTCTGACTTTGACCCAATAAGACATTAAGTTAATAGTATTCCAGCATTATCAGGAGGTCTTTTAACCTCTTTATGAAGTGAATTATCATACAGTGAGTCCATCCTGGTGCTAACTCATCTGCTGGAAAGCTTTCACACATGGCCATCTATACACAGGTGTCACAGTGGTTTGTTTATAGGTGTATGTGTTTAGTGAATTTATCTGTTTTTAATTAATGTAGCAAAGGTTTATTGGAAATCTTATCCGATGCCATTAATTTTGACATCCATTTGTATCGCAAGAGAAATAAAGTAAATAAGACATGAAATTGTAATTGCACTTTTTCAGTTACAACTGGACTAGTAATCTGATGGACGTCGGTTCAAACCTGAAACCCTTTAGCAAGGTCCTTAACCCTCCATGATCAGATTGTAGATCGTAACTGCAAGTCGCTTTGGATTAAGGTGTCTGCTAAATACTTAAAAGTGTAAATGTAAACTTCCAAACGAACGCCACCTGCTATAGTGTGTTTCTTAAAGAAACAGTACCCATTTACGTTGAGATCTGAATTGCTTTTATTAAATTACCTGAATTGCTACACTTACTGTGAACTATAGCAATCAATTCTGAACATATTAAACTAATTAACAAAAACATTGCAATGCAAATCAACCTAAGCCGTATGAATGAGAACACAAAGATGCCACATAAAACATGAATGTAAGGGAAACCAAAAATAGTTCTAATTGTTCTATACATGTGTCTGTATGTTTGTATAGGACAACTTGGTTACATTCATGATCGACACACAGTAGTTATTTATTACACTTCTATAATTATTTATTATAGAGATTAAGTTTAATCTTCACAAAAGTTAAACGTCAAACACAATCACAAACTATTTTTGTTTCAACAAACAGCTCACAGAACGGTCCCGGACTGCCCAATTTGGGGATCAAAATCAGGATCTTTTTGCTGCAAGGCAACAGAGTTACTTATTTAGCCACCCTGCTGCATGCTTCATTTATGTTTGTTGATTTGGAATATTTTATTAATTAGATAGCTGGTTTAAACATGGTATATTGTGTACTTTATTTTTACTGTTTAGTTGAGTGATAAAATGATAACTGATGTTACGTTGACCTCTAATAACTTTCCTAATTTACCACCACATTTAGGTTATTAGTGGTTATGGTGCCCAGGATGTGTTACCATTTCGACCATTTAAAGAGGGAGAGCTGTTTTTTGTCGAGGATCGAGAGGTCAACCTGGTTGAGTTGGCCCTTGCCACCAACATTCCCAAAGGTTGTGCAGAGACCACAGTCCGAGGTACAAAGTAAACAGATCCTTTGTCTTGTGACTGTACAGTCTGATTGGATTCGTGCTGATGATTTATTTTTGTTCTCCACTGGCAGTGAACGTTTCCTATCTTGACGGAAAAGGAAATCTGGAACCACAGGGCACTGGTAAAAGACACAACAGCCTTCACTTTTAAAACTTTATTGTATAAGTTTGTATAAATGCAGCTAAAATACACAAATAATGCTTGATTGGTTTTTTATTTCCTTTAAGTTCCCAATGCTGTGCAGTCTCTGTCTGATGATCTACTGAAGTATTACCAGCAGATCACCCGAGCCATATTAGGAGAGGATCCACATCTAATGAAGGTATCCTCTTTTCTCAGGATGTCACCAGATCAAATATTATGTGAAATGATGTTTAAACAATAGCTTAATCAATTTTCTTGATTAAACCAGGTTGCTTTGACTGATCTTCAGTCCAACTCCAAGATTGCTGCGCTCCTACCATATTTTGTTTATGTCATCAGTGGGGTATGTGGTTCTGCTCTCATAATGCAATAGTGATGTATAAATCTAGAAATACAACTTAACCCTTGTTTCGTTGTTGTTATTGTCTTGTTTTGGGGGGATGGTTAAACCGTTCAGACTTCTTGTTCTTATTTAATGCTTTGATATTCCTTTTAAACAGCAGAGGGCACAATTAGGAGCACAATTAGGAGATTTTAGACTTCTAGGTCGACTATATAAGGTTCTTTTCCTTTCCCAAATTTCATAACAACGGAGTTGTTCAACAGAGGAGGTCATTTTTTAACAGCTACATGCTGACTACTATAAATTCATCAGCTGCTCAGCCGGAAAGTGTGTAGGGGACAATCTGTACTGCGAACATGACCATCATGGTGGTCCCACAGATGCTCAGTGGGGTTTAACTGTCAGCATTTGTTATGGAAATGGATTGAACCGAATAGCTTTGGTATTTGTGATCATCCCTACGCGCTCAAGTACACGTCCCAAGCACAGATAAGAAGAGAAAGAGTCAGGAAACGATTCTGGCATAAAACACTAAATCAAAATATGTACCCGATCTAGTGTGCATTGTTTTCACAATGGCAGCTCTTTTTTTTAATTAAACGCCGTTCCGTGTCATTTCTGCCAGGTGAAATCAGTAAGTCACGATCTGGATCAGTTGAACAGACTGTTGCACATGGTGAAGAGTCTGGTTCAGAACCCGTACTTGTATCTAGGCTCATATGTGCGCAGTCTCGTCTCCAGCGTCATGTACTGCATCTTGGAGCCGCTCGCCGCTTCTATTAATCCGCTCAATGACCACTGGACCCTGAGAGACTACGCCGCCCAGCTGCTCAGCAACATCTTCTGGTAGGTTATCACTAACACTAGCAGATGATCTTTTTCACAGACATTTGGAGAATCTAGGAAATGCGTGTAAAGTAATCTTTAGTCAAGTTTTCAATTTATCTCAAATAGAAGTTAAATGTAGAGTATAATAAATAGAGTTCCGGCAACACTTAAAGTGCCACCCACAGTGCTTAGCATGAGTCTGGGAACCACTAGGAGACCAGAATCAGATGACCTTAATTTACGGGCGGGGCTGTATGAGTTTTAGAAGTCAGACTGATAGACAGGGCCCAAGTCGTAGGTGAGAAGTAGAATTGTAATGTGTGTATATAACTTTTTTATGTTGTCTCTGGTAGGACTCATGGAGATCTGGTGAGCGGTCTGTACCATCAGATCTTGCTGTCACTGCAGAAGGTCCTGTCGGACCCTGTACGACCACTGTGCTCTCACTATGGAGCGGTCGTCGGCTTACACGCTCTTGGCTGGAAGGTAAATTTGGGTCTCAGATATGTATGATGTTCGATAGTGAAGGTTCTGTAATTCTAGTCAGCAGTCTTCTACAGTCTAAAAACATGCAGCCAGGTTGTCTTAGGACTCAGGTATCTGTTTACTAAGATGCATCAATCAGTGCATTGTAGCACTGGTCACATGATGTATTTTAGAACATAGCTATATGTTTGTGTTCCAGGCTGTCGAGCGTGTGTTATATCCTCACCTGAATGCCTACTGGACGAATCTGCAGGCCGTGCTGGACGACTATTCCGTCTCAAACGCTCAAGTGAAAGCAGACGGACACAAAGTCTACGGAGCCATTCTGGTTAGTACTTACGTCTGACTGCATCCATCCTTCAGACCTCAGAGGGTGAAATCTGATGTCGTCATTATTTTATCAGTTTGTATTTGTTTGGCATAGATTTATTTGTTTACTTAGATTTCTCTTGCACACGTGGTGCAACTCGTGGTTCAGTGATTCACTCTGTGCAACCAAATGATTTCTTTTCAAATGTCAGTAAAATCAGAGCTTTTCGATTTTCAATCTCTCTCCTGGCTGTAAAGGTATGACTGAGAGCAAACTGAACGGATGATCGGTTTCAACTTTTTACCAAGAAAGTCGTGAGGATACATTTGGTTTTATTAGTTGGGAGGAGAAAAGCATGTAAATATGGATTTCTTTGTTCTAGACATTTCTAATATAGCTTGTCGGAAGGAAAAAAATAGATAACTTATTGATTACAATACATATTACTTTCCTATATCATATTTTACGTTTAAACATTTAAGGGTTTATGTTTGACCAGTATGATCAGTGCTGATTTATACTTTTGTCATTTTGACAACCACGACTGCGCAATATGTTCAAACACAAACCCAGAAATGGAGAAACTATCGAAACCGACAACTTGTATTTTTAAACTTTTATTTTTACCTCTAGTTTGTATGTAACTGTATGTACTTTCTATGCACTAGGTGGCGGTAGAGCGCTTATTAAAGATGAAGAGTTTAACCACAGATGGGAGTTCTGCAACTCTTCATAGCTCGACTGGTGCGGCCTTGTACTTCAGAGAGAGTTCCCCAGGCCTCAGCCCCCCTCCCGAACCCCTCTCTGAAGCCCCTCTGGGCATCGCCAGTCACTTACAGGCAGCTGGAGCAGGATGTAAATGGGAGGAATGGACCCCCGTCTCGCTTCCCACCATGTACTGTGAGCTCTACTCCTTCTTCGGAGACAGCTTGGCTGTACGCCTCAGCACCGGCCCAGAATTGGGCAGTGCCCCTCCTGTACCTCCAGCTCAGCCTTCGGAGGCTAGGAAAGAGGCACCGAACAGCACAGGAAGTCTGGAGAGTGCACGCAAGATGCCACAACTCACTGCGAATATGAACATCAGCCCCAGGCCAGATGGGAGTCCACGGACCGAGCCCGTCGCCGCTCTGGCGAGCACATCAGCTGCGAGGTATGTGGAGTGTGATGCAGTTGTATCCTTATTACAGGCGATTAGGATTTAGTTTGGTCTCGTAATACAGACCAGTTCACTTTAAATGTCATTTTACAAACCGGTGTGTTAATAAAAAGTTCAAACTCCCACGTTCTGTCGACATAGGCTGTGTTCAGAAACGCAGCATCGTGACTACCTAGAAGCTTCCTGTGAACACCCCTGAGAGGTCGGCTGTTCGAATTCCTCGATGCTTTATTACTCTGCTTTAAAATGATTGTAGTGTTCAGAACTGGAAGAATCAGCATTAAGGCAATCCCAGAATTCAATGCAGAACGACTCAGTTTTCTCACAAAAACAATAAACATGAAAAATTGAAACACTTAACTGTTCAGAAAAACGGACTATCAGTTGAATGACACTCGTGTCATCACATGTACTCAAATGATGGATGCCCAGGCTTTTTTTTCTTTTCTACTTTTTGAAATTATAAATTTGTATTACCGTAGTTTTGACATGAGTGTGAATAATTTAATGATCGGACAGTTCATTCACTATAGTTTGTGTACTATATTTTAGTTAGAATTTTTATATTTACATTGTCAGCATTTAGCAGATGCTTTTTATCCAACAGTAACTTACATTTGAAAGTACAGTGTACAATATAAGCGATTATGAGTTAAGGGTCCAAAAGCAACAACCAAGCAGTTCTGAGACTGGGCAGTTTGATGGCATTCTTCAAATGACTTGTCCAGTACTTTAACCACTAGGCTGTAGCTTGTTTTTGGGTGTCGGTACAGACCTCATATGTTTTATTCAAGATATAATTGCACATTATACTTTTGAATGAATAAAATGATACAAAACATTTAAGGCAGAAATATTTATAATAGTGATGCAAATGTCTAAACCCGAGGAGATTGTCAAACGTGCAAAACTGGCTCTAAAGGGTTAATGGTGGATCTTCTGGAATACAGTTTTCTTTTGTGTCTTGACAGGTCGTTTTCCTTACCAAGGGTTGTGCAAAATGCTTAGAGTATCATTTAGAGCCTCTATTGTAGACTGAAATTGGGAGAAGCGTCTCCCTGTTTTATTTCTTTTTAAGCGAGTTAGACTTTATGATTGAACTGTCTGAAAACACGTATTTATTTAAATTAAAAAGCTTTAATAATATTCTTTATTCAAATCGTTTGATGAAAATTCATTGTTAGATTAGTCAATGGTTTATTGTGGACTATTAGCACAAGTCATCATTTCTCCTCTGGGAGTTCCGGCCTCATGCCACTGTTTGAAAACTTGCAGGTGAGCTGAAAGGGACACACTAAATTGTCCATGAAACATATACAGTAAATGATCTGCCTAGATCTGGTTCGAATACCAACTGCACATGATTTAAGCGGTTCAAACCGAATAGAAAGTAAGTGACCAGTCCAGATGCTTAAAATCACATTTTCCTATCATGTTGTCCTCTTTGTGTCTTGACAGGTCGCTTCCACGTTCTTCATCTTCATCTACAGTTTCTCGCTCCAGGTCCTCCTCCTCCCGGCCAGGGCGCTCGACCAGCCAATCACGAGACGTCTTCCCGAAGGCTCGCTTCGTGCCTCCCCAGGCCGGGCCTCCAGCTTTCTCTTTTTTGATTGGTGGCAGGCAGATGGGTCGGCGGTGCCAGGGTCGACGCTTCCAGACAAGCTTCACTCCAACACCGCCAATCAGTTCCATTACACCACGGGGGTACGCCCACAAACTCCCCGTCATCGGCAGAATTAGCAAACCAGTCCGACGCTGGACGTGCTCTCACTATTCACTGTACTTGCCTCTGTAAGACTCGTGGAGACACCCGAGACGACTTCAGAAGAACCAGAAAGGACTTACAGATACAAGCCTGGTCTTGTGTTACCACTTGGTTTCTTTGTAGTTGTTTGTCCAACACATTATTTTTGTATGTGAGCTAATATGTTGATTAAATGCACTGGTAGAACTTTTGGTTTCTTTATTTTACCATATTCTTTTGGTTTATTATTTGGTTTTTCAAACCAGATTAATCGTTTTTTATTGGTTTTTCTCATTCAACTTCCTATATTTTGTATCTATCCATTTTAACTAAGCCAAAATCGAGACAATCACATATCAAACAGCTCCCAGTAACACTGACCAGCAATCTTTTATAACAATGTCTTGTTTATTCACATGCAGTTTTGTATCAACTTTAATATATTTAGTTAATTTTCAGTGTTTCCATGAAAAACGCTTCTGTCAACATGGTGCATTTAGTCATAGTAAAATTATATAAAGCCAAAACTATTTATTTGTTTAATTTATACTTAAACTGATACGTATATTCAATGTGATTCTGCTCGTTTGTTTGAAATATTGTCAGTATGACTACATATACAAAATATAAACACTGTCGTATATCGCCACTGCTCAAAAGCATAGAGATACAGTGGAACCCCGGTTAACGACCACAATCCGTTCCGAAAGGTCGGTCGTTATCGGAAATGTTCACTATCCGAAA
>JAOTRQ010000028.1:2399035-2413621 GCA_028565875.1 Hoplisoma paleatum
AGCCCGACCCGGGGATCGAACCCGGGACTTCTTGCTGTGAGGCGACAGTGCTAACCACTCAGCCACCGTGCCGCCATATATATATATATATATGTGTTGAATAATTATCGTGAATATCGTTTTATTCTAAATGAGGCACCGATTCAAGTTCTAGAACTTGACCGTACAGCACAAATCTAAGGCTGTAACCATATTAGATTTACTTTGGCTTTTTTTGACAATCACCTTGCAGTCTTCGTTTGTCATCATGTCTCCTTCGTGTACACAAAACTAACGTTTATTGTGTATTCAAAGCTGAATGTTTCAACTCCCTGTGAATATAATTACACCATCATATTCTCACTGATACTTACTGATTATCTAATAGTGATTCAAAGCCATGATTTAATAGTTCTGACTATGCGGAAAAATAATTTAATGAGTCATGGGGTCTATCTGGGGTCTAATTCTTTTTTAGATTTGCAGAAATTAAGTAAAAATCAGCATTAAAATCATCTTGGCATTTTAATAATCAAAATTAACTGCATTACATAATTTATTCTTCTTTACATTTTTCGTGTCCGTTCTCACATTAAGTCTACCGACTGATACTTTAGTATCATTTGTGAACCTTTGCTGGGAAAGCCTGTCTCCCAGTTTCTATGGCAACTAGAGGGAACCATGGTAATTCACCGTCAGGAGGAAATGCCCGAGATATTGAGGCTAAGGGGATTCCTTTATTCTCCAGCTTTACTCTCCTTTCCTCACTAAACCGCACTCTCTCGTGTGTCTTCTGATCGAAATGTCATGACACATCTTCTTCCCCAAGAGATTGCACATGATTAAAAACAAATCTTCATTTTGACTTTTTAATGCTCTTTTTATCCCCAATATGGGTGATGTGAGTTTGTAATAAAATAAAGTTTGTATTGCACTTTATGAAATTTACAAGGTTCACCATGTTCTTTTTACCCTATTCAAACTAATGATTGTGTAGTTTTGGTCTAAATGTGTCTAATTCATCATATTTAGAATATTTCTGTGTTTAAAGGAAATTCCAATCACAAAATATTACAGAATAATGTATTCTTTTATCTTGTTTGTCAATTGTTCAAGTGAATTAAAAAAATATATATAATTACAGTTCGTGCACTATATCTCAATTTAATAAATGGGGTTTACATAAATAAAAATACTTGAAATGTAAGATGTCGTGTCAATATATAAAGCCCAAAGGTTTATGCTAAATAATTTTTGTATTATTTACAACTAAAATTATACTTCAAGTCTTTAGAAATGTTTATTGACACTAATAATAGTGCAAACTTCTCAACAGCCCTGATCAAGCTTAATCTAAGTTATGTCTAAAAAAATGTGCATTATGCTGACTGTTCAGTTGTAGCTATTTTAATAACGCACCAGATCCCCGATTATATTTAGAAGGTATTATATCTGTTAGTTGAGCCACAGCTGGTCAGGTTTTGCACAAATGGTTCCACCATCAGAGAGTAAAATAAAGGGAACTCATCTTTATGTAACGGTTTGTTCTTTTTTTTTAGATGCCACAATTTTTAAAGGAATTTATTATTATTGGTTTTAAAAAAAATTCTTCGTTTTTATTCATGTTTTAGTACCCTTTAACCTAGTCCGTGTTGCACTTGGATTGGTTTCAACTACAATCACTAAACACAGTGCTTTTACAGGACAATGCACAATCACACCCTCAACAATCTAGAACACTGCTCTATCTAAATATACATGCTGGATCAGCTGATAATGTTACTGGCAATTTGAACTTTGGATTTCTGTCTTTATGAGAGTGTGACCCACCTCACTTATCCATCAACTAATGGTGTTTAAAGCAAGCATTGCCTTACTTTTTCTAAAATATAGATAATTTAACATATGTATGCCTACACTTAATTGCATTATGAGTTAAATATTAGTGGATAATGGAGTACAGGTAAAATCAGCTGATGTTTTTTTTGTGTACACATCTGTCTGGGAATAGAATAGTGTATCATATGCATCCATAGTTTAAATGAACAGGAAAGTGACTTGTGTTGATCTTTTTCTGTTTTTCTATCTGTCCCTTACAGTGAGGCTTCATGACAGCATTTCTGAAGAAGGATTCCACTACCTTGTTTTTGATTTGTAAGTAATTGGGTGCCTAAGCTCATTGGGTTAGGGTTAGGGTTAGGGTGCGTGCGTGCGTGCGTGCGTGCGTGCGTGCGTGCGTGTGTGTGTGTGCTTTTGTGAGTGACTGATAAAGATGAATACACACTGAGCTGACACTCTAGTCGGGTCAGTTCCTCCCCTTACCAAATATAACCAAAATCAAGGCTCTGGCAGTGAGCTAATAAGCACTGTTGGAAGTCTGGCACAGTAATTGGCTGTGTGTGTGTGTGCGCGTGCAAGTGTGTCTTTTAGATAGAGCACAAACTAATGATCTTTACTTTCTATCTTGAACCTGAACATTTTTTTAAACAGATTTAACATTTCAACAAATGCCAGATTAAATGGCTATCCAAGTGGCAAATGCTTGCCCAGATAACGTTTGTTGTTAACCAGAGAAAGCAGTAATGTGTCAGCATATTCCTGATAAAGTTGTTTCAGTAAAGTAGTACCTTTAAGTTATTTGGCCAATAATTGTTCGGTTTTTACTTGCTGCATGTTCATGAGTTTCAATACTAATTTTACAATGTTTAGAACATTTTCAAAATGACTATATTACTAAATGTCTCTTAAAAAACTCTTTAAAATGGTAAACCATTGCAGTGTAGTGCAGGTCTCAAGTCCTTAATATGGGTTGGATTGGTCAGGAAGTGCATTCAATATCAAAACTATGCCAAGTCAGTAATGTGGTTGATGATCTGCTGTGGTGACCCCTAACAGGAGCATCCAAAATAATAGTAATTAAAATACATATTATTTTGTGACATATCAAACACCGTATAAGCCTGTAGTCCTCCCCTCTCTTAGTATTTTATTAATGAAATGACAAGTCAATTGCATCAGTTTTGGAAATTGTTCAAGTACTTTCATTTTAATGTGTAGCTCAAGAACATTTTGTTTAATACAAAATATATATTGTCATGAAAATGACTTTGAATCCTATTCCAGGCAAAATAAATTTGCAGATATAGATGAGCTGTAGCAATGCATATAGCTCAAAATGTTACTCATGCTCTATAAAGAGACCATGTCCCTTACGCAATTCTGAAACTGAATTTTTAATAATCCAATGATCAAGCACCAATAAATCACAACATTGCTGCATTGATCTGTCCTGATGAATACACCACATGCATCTTTTATACCATGTCACCATTTTTGTTGGACCCTTTTTGCTGTAAGCAGCCTGATGGGGGGAGTATTTGAATACACTGCTGTTCATGATCATTACAGGTCAGAATTGAGGATGAAACATGAATTTTAAAAGTAAACTAACAGCTTACAGGAACATTTTCAGATCAATTAATCTTCTTGCAAGATGTTTTGCCAAAATTACAAATGCAAACCAGTCATGGTTAGCCCATTTCAATGTGACTTCAATAGGCTTTTCATAATCGCCTAATATTTGTGCTTGCTGTTGTGCTTCCATCTGTCTTGCAGCTATACTATTTGCTGCCAGATGATCCTAAGCCATTGATTTTAATTTTAATATACATATATTCCTGCCATGACATTTTTTCTATGTGTTGGTTATTTTTATTAGGATGAAAAATCCAATGTTTTGGTTAATAATTGCATTTGCACACTTAGTCGTGTGCCATTTTTTTAGTTGTCGGTATGCCCTTATTTGGTACTCTGGGTCTAATGTAATAATCCTGAGCTGTAGGAAATACCTTTAGAACTCTATATGTTTTTGTGTACTTTTGCTTCCTGATCGTTTAGATCGTTTGAGTTGTAATAAAAATAATGCTACATGTTAGCTAATTACGCTGCGCACTGAATTGAACAAGTCAAATTGGTTTTTCAGAACTGTGCAAGCTGGGTGGTGTGTGAACGTAGGAAATGTTAAATAAGTATTTTTCCTCATTATACATGTACTGACTACAGTAAGATTTTTTAATTTAAACAGGATGTTTTGTATTTCCAGAATTTCTGGTTTATGCGTCCAATTTCAGTTTTTGTTTTATCAAAGAAATGTGCCTGCTTGGTAGACAATTTAGTTTTAGCAAGATACATGCACAAACTTTTATTTATTTACTGAAGTAAAGCTTTTTAAGGATCACCCCATGATGACACAAACACAAGTCACACAAACTTCACTAACTAAACTGTTTTTAGTAGTGTTGCTTGACATGAATTGGCATGACATACTGTCATAAATTTCAGTTATTATACTTTTTTTTTATAAATTTTAGTAGTTATTATTACTTATTATTTTATTTCTTTAACATATCGTTTATTGGTAAGCGTGCTCAAAACCTATTAACACAGTGACTTGTAAGTTCTTAATTGTTTTTCGCACGTTAGCTCTCGCATTGAGGCCATTAAAATAAGGTCTTATAAAATCAGAAGTATTGCTGTATTACCATTCTTCAATCTTGTGATACAATATAGTTTTTTGTATTAAAAAAAAAGGTTTTTTGCCGATTAAAACAAATCCTACTAATGGTATATAAAGGTCATTCGAGACCATTCTAAAATCTGCTTTGTTTGTGAAATATTCTAGAGTTACAGGAGGGGAGCTGTTTGAGGATATTGTTGCCAGAGAATACTACAGTGAAGCTGATGCCAGGTTAGTGCCCCTTTATCATTACAATACAAGATTTAATTCCTAATTCATCTAATATATTTATCGCTGCACAACTTTGTTAAATAATTATAATCATAATGGTTTACAATTATTTTGCTTGATTTACTTACACTTCGTTTTCCAAACGTTTAGTCACTGAATGACAAGTTATTCTAAATATTCAATTAAAGAGCTACAGTTGTACCCATTATGAATTGTTGTAAAAAAAAATCATATATTTTGTACCAACAGGATAAGACAATATGTTTATACAGCAACTGTTTGTTGTGGTGGTCTGTACGGAACTTGTTGAATGAATACTTTTTAAATACTTAGAATCAGAAATACTATATTGATCCCAGAGGGAAATTGTTAAATATAATTCTCAAATCTCTAATAGAAAAATGTCCCAGAAATGTATTGCAGTCAAATCCTCTGTGCAGGCCAACGAACTATTTATGTATGGTCCAGTGGAAACTGAAAAAGAAATTTGTAAAGATTCTTTTTTCCAGTTAAAAAAACAACAACTTCATGCTTCGTCAATCCGAAGCAGTTGTCATTATTTATTTGCATAGGATGCATCCAAGATACAGGTCAACTCCAGGTAGTAATTTGACAAACAAGCTAAAGTGACCTCTGGCATTTTAAGCACCTGCTAGAAATTATTAAAAACACCATTTTCCATGAATTATTTTGAAGAGTAAGAATTATAATCTCAAACATATTTTTACAAACTGTGAGCAATGACTGTTGACAGTGGTGCTTTGTTTTGTGCGTTTTCATTGTGCTTTATATGTATGCTTTCTCATGTTATGTTTTAGCTATAAAGTCCAAGTGTGTGTTTTGTTGAGTTCAAAATCCTGCTGTCTTTGTCTATATCTGAAAACACCTCTCTTCTAGCTTCTCTTGCCATGTTTGTGTGTTGCCTGTACAGGCTTTAATGTAGTACATATTTGTTCCATGGAATCTTAACTTTGGGAGCATTTTTTCCTTTTAATGCAGAGATTAATGATAATAGAAATGAAGTTTGATTAAAGATCCATAACAAAACATTTAACAAACATACTGTTTAACGTCTATTTAGTATTTTTGAGTATTTAGTAGTATTTTTCAATTAATTTGTAGAAACTCTTACACAGCACAGAATGCAAGATATGTATTTATAGTTTACTTCTTATTACATCTGAATTACTTTAAATCACTGTTACTCATGTAAATAATAAAAGTAGTTTTTATAATTTTAAATCTACAGACTAAAAAGTAGTTAAAAGTGCAATAGTGTAGAGTTTTGAAATAACAATGGCATAGCATGTAATGTAAATAAATATTTGATTAGAATATAAAATATACCACTGTCTCAAGTAATGCTAAAGCTGATTTCTGGTTTAAGAAAACTTTGACTGTGTACGTTTTCATGTGTTTGTGGGATTTGTGAGTGCCATTTGTTTACTGTGCTTGCTAAACTCTACTTTTCTGTTTTTGCTTCCCTGCAATGTCTTTTCCCCCTCTCTCCCAGTCATTGCATACAACAGATTCTAGAAAGTGTAAATCATTGTCATCTAAATGGCATTGTCCATCGAGACCTAAAGGTTAGTATGATGGGCAACTCTTAATGCTGGCTTGGTTTCACAGATTAACAATTAACACGCAGTTGGCCTTGTTGATGCTGTGTTCCCAGTGCCATTGCACCTTACAATAACATCCTTTGATCTGCAGCAGGAGTAATAAGGACGGCGCAAAGATTGATAGCTGGTTGAAGTGCATGCTGCATTGGAAAGACATGCTCTAACCTGTGGCTGTGAGGTCTGGTTTAATGCGGCCTGTGCCAAGTAGTTTCCTTTTAATAATGTTTGAATAGAAAGCGTGGTGTTGCCATTGAATCAAACCCGCAGCCACAACTACTGCAACCACCACTTCTGCTTGATGTCTGGGGAAGCTGGAGGTGTAGTATACCCCCAAATAGGTCTCACTGTAAACACACTGTTAAAATAAAACATACATATGTGTCTAAATTTAAATGTTCTACAATCTGTTGAGAAATATTTCAATTTATCCAAAGCATGTAAACATTAAACCACACTTTTAACCAGACTTTAATGGTTGGTGGCCAGATTTGGTGGTATTCCAGGATTTTCCAACTTCCCTGGTCTCAATGCTAGTGCAGAGTGTGTGCTTGTGACTAACCCAAACCCCACTGGTGTTTGCATGCAGTCATTGCATTCAGCAGATCCTTGAGGCCGTTCTCCACTGCCACCAGATGGGAGTGGTCCATCGCGACCTGAAGGTGAGTAGAGACGTTGGGGGTCTCAAACAGATTTCTTTATTTTGAGCTTATCTTTTCTTCCTGTGCCCCCATGGACTAATGTAGTTTTTCATACTTCCTCAGTTATTTGGCAGATCATTAAAAATGTATTAGCTAGTTTGTTCTTGCTTAGTTTAAGTTAATCTGCATATACATTAATGTCCCAGGATGATGTGAAATTTAATGTTCAAGCTGTTTAATATGCAGTTATTATTTCAGTAATGATAAATAATCTTCGGTTAGGGTCTGATTTTTGATCGGTTCTTAACTGAAAATGTTGATTGCAGGATTAAATAGTGTATGTAACGTACTAAATTACAACAAAAGTTCATCACATTTTGATTTCTCATGTAAGCTGTGGATATTAACGGTACTTCTTTAGCCATGATAACATTACCTTGCACATTACCTTAGCTCCATTTCTTAGTGTAAAGTTACAATGTATCCCATCCCCCCCTAAACACCATCATCCAGCTTCTGTGTCCTCACTGTTAATTTGCTAATCAAATGAGGCAGGTGCAGTTCTGAGAGCAATCCTCTCCCTCCATTGAAAACCCAGATTCTACTGGCCCATCAGCCGTTGCTACTGTGTTACCATGGCAAACCGGGGTGAGGGGTTGGTTGGGGGTGAAGTCAGTGGAAATAAGACAGCCAATCAGAAGAATATATTGTTTAGCACTGGACCTTGTTTGTTTTACTGTGACTTGTCCTTTAGGTGTAATTATAGCATCAGATGAGTAATATTGAGTCTGTTTGCAAAACATTTGAGATTTATTTAGTCTGCTTTGGCTCATCTGAAAACAACCTTAAAAAATAGCAGAGGGGGAACAAATGCTTTCTTTATGTTCTGTCTTATGCCGTTGATATACTATGTTTAATATTTACTCCTTTTCTTTACATCTCACATATTCTTTGCCTTTTGTCCCATACATTTTTGTCAATTTCGCCTTTCCTAAGCAAAGGATTAAAACCAATGTAGATGTTGCACTGTACTTGTGACAGAAATAGATTTTTATTCGGTAGTAGTAATATCAATGTGTTTTTGCATCATTTATTGGACACTGAGAAATGCTGGGAAAATTAAATTTGCAGTAGGAAATGATTCTTGGCTTGCACAGGCATGTTGCTTTAAAAATGTAAAGAATGAGCTCATGAAGGGTTGATAATGATAACCTCATATTGCTTAGGATGATTGATCCCGGTGTTTTCTGTAACATACTGGTTTACCAGTAAATACTGCAAAAAGGTGATTTGTTTAGATTTACTATTAGAAAATGCTTTAGATTTGTCTGTTTTAATGTGTTTCTTGCATTTTTGGCATTAAAACTTGGCATGTCATTAATGTGTACAATCCGGAGCTGCCAAAAAACATAAAATATATGCATATGCTGACTAAACAAATGGTGAGGTTACTGGTACATAACATAATGCCGTTACATCGCGTTGTAACTTGCTGACATTCTGCAATCAACATATCTTTAAGGCTTTGGGTTTTAGAATATTGCACCATGCAAATGCAATGCAAATTACCTGGCTTGATTATACTAACATTGGTTTATGGAGGCCTTTAGGTGTCACTAACGTGTCAAAAAAATTGAAGAGAACAAATCTGTACCCACAGTTTAATAAAACGCATAATCTCAGTTTATAAACTGTTTTTTAAAGTGTGTACACTCATACGCTTTGTTAGTTCATGCAGCTCATACCACTGAATTGCTAACGACACTGCGAGAAATACAATAAACTGGTTTCTGAACTTTTATTGATCTACATATACACTACTACCACCTATGTATGTACACAGAACATTTAACATGTTAGTATTCATCACTTTCAGTGTGTTTACTGAAATAATTATAATATTCATAGAATGTACACATACTTTAAGTATGTACATATCAAGTTCTCTAATAGAATGTACAGAAATGTCACACAGAATCGACACATGTTAAATGTAGGTAAATTGTGGTGATGTGAATTTGATAACTGCAAAAAAGTTTACTGATGCATGTTTAATTACCTTTCATATTCTAAAGAAAACTAAAAAGCCAAAATATACGATGTATGTATGTTTTGAGAAAGTTATTGCATAAATTATGATTATTTTAGAAGAATCACACAATTATCTTTACAATATATATTTAAGATAATGTCGTGGTACTATAAATGATCTGTTTAAAGTAATGTAGAGACGAAAGTTCACAATTTAGAAGAATATAGTGGTTTGTTTTGTTGCAACATCTCAGTCTTCATTACCCCACAGTTTTTTTGCTGACGCTATAAGGCTAGGGAGTAGCATGTTCGCCTAAGAAGGTCCTGAGATTGATCCCCATGTGGGGCAGTCTGGGTCTTTTCTGTGTGTGGTGTTTACACGTTTCACTGTGTCTGCATGGGTTTCTTCAGGTGCAAAGTCCAAAATCATGTTCGCCAGGTGAATTGGAGATACACAAATGTCAGATATAACCTGCTTACTAATGAAACATGTATAATGAGCACCTATGTTCTATTATTTAATGTAAACAAAGTGCAAAAATGATGTTAAAATCACAAACGAAGCCCACACTTCTCTTCAAACATTTTATATGGAGATGCTGGGTTTAGTTTGGGCTCTTGTTTAAACCTTCTAAATAAAGCGGAGTCGATAATGTTACCAATTCACAAAGACGCAACACTAATTGGCTGTGAATTTATACCCAACATGTGAGCCATGTAATAATGAATTCCCAAATACTTTATAGAAATAAAGGAAATTTGTGGTATTTCAGTTTGGCTGTGGTGGCATTTAGACTTGAGCTTTATTTGGAGTAAATGTAAGAAACCCTGTGAACAACCATGAGCATGACCTGAGTCATTGAAGATCTAACGTAGCAAACATGAAAAATGTATTATAACTGTACTAACTTAAATGTTTTAATATTTAAAAACACTAAAGAGAGCAAGAGAGAGCGATGTTCAGCACATGTTGCTATAAGACGTCAGTGACCAAGGTCTTGTTCTGTCATTAAAATCACATTTTGATTCCAAATAGATATCTAAACTTCAATTTCATTCTGTTTTGCATTTAAAGCCAGAAAATCTGCTTTTGGCCAGTAAACTCAAAGGGGCAGCTGTGAAACTGGCTGATTTTGGCTTGGCAATCGAGGTGCAGGGAGACCAGCAAGCATGGTTTGGTGAGTTTTTATCAAAGTGAACAGTCAATTCCACCACATGCACTCATTGTCTTCATTTCACAACCGTGTCACCAGACACGTTGACTCAACTTGATTTGAAGACTGTTAATAAATGACACCTGCACGCCTTTTAGTTTGGGTTGCTGTCTTATTTAAAATGTTACTAATGAACAGGCCCATGTTCTCTGTGGATCTGCCAGAGTCCCTTGTGTTCTTTTTTGTTTACTGAAAATATCACACTTTAACACTGGCATCTTTCTATAATGTTCTGATGAATTTTATAATTAGGCACAGTGGGAACAGTGATGTTCGTGTTTTAAAACAGATTTGTTTCCTGGTTAGCTTCTTCTACATGTATTTGGGTGAAGGTTCTTAATGAATCGGATAAAATCTTATACATAGATTAGCAAAATGGCATTTTTAACTTGCCCGATGTTGGTTTGGCTGCATGTTGTGTGCATGTTATTTATACTGCATGTTGTGATACCAAATATTTATTTTTGTCATTTTTGTTTATTCTTTGTGGTTTTACATTTTTATAGTTGTTTTTAACCTTTAGAAACTGGTTGAATCATTGTGGAATAATATGTATTTGTGTCCGTTTCAAAGGTTTTGCTGGCACTCCTGGTTACCTGTCTCCAGAGGTGCTACGAAAGGAACCCTATGGAAAACCAGTAGACATGTGGGCATGTGGTATGTATTCTAGTTTTAATATGTTTAATAATTATAATAAATCCCGAGTTTTAATGGTCAGTTTGTGTGTTATTTTGTTTTTGCTCAAAACCGTGTTCCGTTGTAATTGTAAGTCACTTCGGATAAAGGTGTCTGCTAAATGGTGTAAATGCGTACACAAGTACATTTCATTTAGATCAAGAGGCTCCATTTGGACTGTATATACTGTTCGTTGTTGACGTGAAGTGATTGACAGCATTTAAAAAAAATCTCATTATTGATGTGCATGAAAGGCTAGAAAATAGTCATTTCAAGTATTATACACATCATTAAGGTTTTATAATTGCACATTTGTAGTTAAATGTTGATGGTTTCTGTGATAAAGCACAACACTTTTGTGCTTTACCTCAATAATTACAAAATTAGTGTAGTTCTTTGTCAAAATAAACGTTCATGAGATTTTTTTAACTGTAATTTGAAGCCACAAAAATCAGACACTTGACAGAATTTTCTAACATAAAATACCTAAATTCTGTTTTGACAAATGTCCTCGTTTAACTGATTTGGCAAGTTTATCATAGCAGTATCAGTTGTAATACTTTTAATATGCAGCTCATTGTGTTATCCCTTAGGATCAAGTAAGAATAGCTGTTTAGTCTAGATGTGTAATCCCCCTTGGACTTACTCTCCAAGGTGCCTGTCCTGTATTATCTAGTTCTATGTAGAACATGAAACATGTAGATTATAAAACTACTAAATGGTTTTCTGTAATTGGCTAAACAAGGGTTCTCACTCAAAATGTTTGTCATAAAATCAACAATATGTAGCAGAAAACATGGGCTTTAGGTAAAAAGCACAAAACATTTGGTTTACTATTCCTCAGAGGGCTTAAGACCTTTTACTGACACATTGAATTTCTTTGCCAAGTGCTATTATCAGTAATATTTTTTTTAGAAATGCTAATCTTAAAGGAGCAGTATGTAGTTTTTTGTAACATCAGTCATTTATAATCAAAACTGTTCACTTCAGCTCACTGGGAACCGGAATCCTGAGACAGTAGTGGCTTTGTGATTGGTGGAAAGATGGTGTGCGAGGCATCAGACCAAAACACCAAATTTTTGAAATTGTAATATTCTTAATAAGTATATAGAGTATATGTTCTGTTCTTTAAATACCAGGTGTGATTCTCTACATCTTGCTGGTGGGTTACCCTCCTTTCTGGGATGAAGACCAACACAGACTTTATCAGCAGATCAAGGCTGGTGCCTATGATGTACGTTAGTTATGCCATGTAGACACAAGCACCACACTTGCACACTGCTCCAGCTCTCTCCAACCATGTCTCTTCCAGTCTTGGATGTATTTTAGTGCTACTAGATATACATGTGGATTTTTGGTTTTAGTGTCTTAAACTCAGTCACTTTTTTAGCAGTTTTTACAATATGTACATCTTGACTAAAATTATAAAGAAATATTAAAATTATGGAAACATAAATGCCTAGGTTTTGTAAAACAATGCTCTGTTGGAAATCTACATATAGCTATTGTGTGAATTTTAAATTCAGGTTAAAAAGTTAGCGCATACGATGACTGAATCCCGAATAATAAATTTCTGGTTTTTAATCTTTATGTTTATAATTTAATATTTTATTTTAAAAGAACTTCTGGCTTTTAAGTGTGAACAAGTCATACTGGCCTCTTCTTTTCTGGGAAGATTTTGGACTATATTTTGTAACATGACTATAGACTTAAGCCACACAAGCTTATGTGGGGTCAGGTTTTTGACCCCTTTGCAGTACAATGGCAGTATTTATGCTCTTGGGCAAAGCTGTGAATTATTGATATGCCTTTGTGTATTTTGCTTGCAGTTTCCTTCTCCTGAGTGGGACACTGTGACCCCAGAGGCCAAAGATCTGATCAATAAGATGCTGACTATTAACCCTGCCAAACGCATCACTTCGGCAGAGGCTCTCAAACACCCCTGGATCTGCGTATGGATTATTTGAACTCTATTACACACATACCCATGTTATCCCTTTATAATAAGGCCTCATTTTAATCCTCAAACCCAGTTTTGAAGTTGCATCTCATCAGCTTTGATTACTAGAGCTCGTAATTAGCTCATGTTCTGACTTTCTTCTGATTATTTAATTGGTGTATTATTGTTGATTTTATGGTTCTTTTCAGTCTTTGTGCATGTTTCTAAAGGGTTTGTCACTTTTACATGTAGAACAACATTTTATGCAATTAAAGGCGCTCATTACGGCTGCCTACATGTGCTATATTTAACCATATATGAAAATGTATTCCTTAAAAATAGCCATGTTTTAACAAATGTGTCTGTTTCTATAGCAACGCTCTACAGTTGCCTCTATGATGCACAGACAGGAGACTGTGGAATGCCTGAAGAAGTTTAATGCCAGGAGAAAGCTTAAGGTAAGTCTAACACATACAAACACATCGAGTGGCAGCATCAACGTCTTCCTGTAGAGGTTAATGAACCAAAGATTATTCACAAATGTTTTTGGTTAAATGCACAACTTACACAACTGCTTTCACACCATCATCATATTGCCATCTTTGTTCCTTTATTGCTTCTTTAAGTATCCAAAAAGGTGGAAATCAGAAATTTGTTGACTCTCTGATTCGAACCAGCAACCTTCCAAACACAAGTACAGTTTTCTAACCATCAGGCCGTGGCTGCCCTAATTTATATAAATAACACACCCTTATTATTAATTTGTTATATTATTTATTTTATGTTTTGTTTCACTTATTAGTACATCTCCATTCCTGCATTGTCTGGATGAAAAATAAATGAAGGTGGCATATTCGCTCGAAGATATATATATATATTTTTTTACAGAGAAGTGTAAATGACCTTTCTCAAGGGCACTTGCACATACTTGTACAATCACAGACCCTGGGGTTTGGTTATAGTCTGAACAACCTGAGATGATAATTCATTTAAACAGCACATTTTCCCACAGTGTGATGGTCCATCCTAGTTGCGTCTGAATACATAGAAAGCGATGCCGCTTCTGGACATGGTTAACATTGCTTTTGCACTGTGATAGCAGGGATGAGGTGGTGATTGGTACTGGGTTAGAGGCCAGAAAATCGACGGTTTAAGCTCAACCACCACCAAGTTAACTCGCAAATGCACAAAAAGGTGTTCCATTGTGATTGTAAGATGCTTGGAGGGGAGGGGAAGCTTCTAGTTTATGCACCCCGGGGTCTCTCCTGATTGTTTGAAATTACTGAATGATATTTATGCACTGTGGAGGCAGAAAACTGCACCTCCTCGCTAAGGTACATCGTTTGTTTCAACCATTTTCACACACATTTCTCATGTTTTCATGGATGCTGTGCTGCTTTTGTTACCAAATAATGAAGACTGTCCTCTTTTGACCTCACCTGTTTAGAGTGACCTCATTACAAGCCTTAAATTACCTCCATCCCAACTTTTCGGTGTGTTGCAGGACCAAAATGTTGGAATGCAGGTATTAACAGATTAAAGTAAAGGAGACAAAGCATAAAATATAAATTAAATATATAAGCTTTACTCTAAACACACATTAATTAGAATCAGTCCAATCATTGAGACCTTAAAGACATTAGACATTCTAGTTATTATCAGTTCAAGGCTATTTTATTAACCGGTATACTTTTGAGCATATATATATATATATATATATATATATATTGCACATTTTTTT
>JAOTRQ010000028.1:2413721-2437565 GCA_028565875.1 Hoplisoma paleatum
GACCAATGGAATTTGGCCGACTAGTAATTTTTTCGGTCGACCAACGAATAATCGATTATTTGCGGACAGCCCTAGTAATCAGTAGACATTTTTGCATTGTTCGTTTAAGTAACATAGTTTGTGTTCATCCAAGCACCCGCAGTCGATGGTCTGAGAACTGTACCTCTGCAAAGTTAGCCGTTTTGGTCATTCCAGTCTTCAGATGTCGTATTACAAACATTCAAACCCTACATTCTGACCTCTGTATGAAGTCTAAATGTGCCAGGTATTTGACAGGATAGTTTTACTTGTGTGAATGAGTCTTTTCCTAAAGAAAATAATTCCCACACAAAGGTTTAGGTAATTACTTATAAATAGTATAACTCTTCTTGGAAACCCTTGTTCAATAATAAAATAACTAACGGTTTACATATAGTGAGACACTTGATTCCGGTTAACAGGACCACATCAGGACGTTACCATTACTCAGTTACAAACTTCAAAACAAGCTACACAGTACTCGGCATGCAAAGCACTAAAAATATCTTACCAAATTCCAGTCAACGCTTGAAGAATTTCTCCAGTGTGACCTGACGTGTTCTTTTGATGGACCGCACGTGAACAAAATCGCTACAAATGCCTAACGTAGCAACATGACAAACAGCGGTGAAATGTTTTTGTGCATTTCCTGGAATTCTGTTGTCACTTACACCCATTTATTAGCTGTCATTATCCTCACTTACCTGGCCATCTGATGCTGTTGTGTGACTGGCTGCAGGGATCCTCTTTACATTCATACTTGTTTTGGAATGGAATTTTGGTCAAAATAAGCCAATAATATTACACTTGTGATAGGACTTTTTTAGGATTCTACAGTACATGTGTTTAAGCGACTGGTCCGATTAACCAGTGGTCCACTTAACCTGTACATGTGTATTGTACTTTAGTATGTAGTATAGTAAAGAATTAAAAATCTTCCGTTTTCAATAAACAGTACTAGTATTCTAAGTTTCCAGATCTTTTTAGTAATTACTGTGCTTTAACTGAATGTCATTGTTGAACACCTGTCACTATCATTCACTTTAAATGGTACAGTAACATGTTCACTGCATAACGCCACTAGTTAAATGTCAGTCATCGCAATATGACCTGCATGCCCAACTTACAAATGTGTTTATTTCTTCTTCTTTTTTTTTTACAGTTAACGAGGCCTCTTGTGCAGAGCTCAGTCAAAGGGACTTAATGCTCAAACTGCCAACTAAGTGTCTGTCATCCCACATTTCATGACTTCTCTACTCTATCAGTCTTGTTTACATATCACTGCTGGACTAGCTGTGCTGCAGGTGGAGAATCGATCTCATTTTGTATTAGAATGTGTGTGCTTAACACACTCCTTTCTTATACATCTGTGTCAAAAGCTTACACATCCTTTTATCTTGCTTTTTTGTGGTTTTTAAGAATGTGATTTTTATAGTGTGAAAGTAGGGAGTCGTTTTTGTTCATATCTTTGGGTGTGCGGGTCGAAACCGTTTTGAAATGTTTAATCACAATACACAAACGGACACCAAGTCACAGGATCATGTTGGAAAGAAAATACTTGATGCACGGTATTCTGTCACCTGAACAATTGGTTTGCAACATATCACAGTTCAGTTCTGCTTTTCACCGTTTTACTGTTTCAGTTATAATCCAGTACAAGGATCAGAATCTAGAACCAAGCTTTTGTTTCAGTGGTGTGTTTGTGAAGCTGTGTGAAGTGCTATAGAGTATTGACACTTTCTCGTGATCTTATTTGAAAGCGTAGGTTCAGTTTTGGTGGCTAGGATTTAGTTGGGTGTATAGTTTAATCATTTATTCTCTCTCTTTGGAAATCCTTGTAATTAAGAATGTAACAAACATTTTATGTACTAAATTCATGAACGTAACAGGGAAATCCGATCACTATTCTTTCGGTAATTGTAAGGATTTATTGGTATTGTTTTTATTTTGATATCTGTTCACTATCACTTGATGGACTATTCACAGAACTGTGGTGTTTTTCTTACTTGACTCCTACTTTGCTTCATGATCTTTTACTTTAATGTCCATGTAGTGCATGAAGATGTTTATCAGGACGTTATATTTCTGGTAGTTCGACTTTTTTGACATTATGTAGACTTTTTATGGCCTCTTCTATAGTATCGGTCTAATTAAAGATTTTATGATTTTAATTAAGTCTTTTAATGGGATCCTGTTAAAAGCTTTGTTCAGTACATACAGCAAAAAGTAATTCGTCAAGCCAGTGGACCAATCGTAATGAATTATCAAGCTACGGAATGCAAAACATTAGTAAGGATAACGATTTAAATTTGAAATAAAATTTATTTGTAGTCTAGTTGGAGTATTTAATCTAAATAAAGCTTTACTGTGTATATTATGCTTGATTAGAATATGCATGCTTCTGTAGAAACAAATCTTATTTCGTAAAAAGCATGATGCTTCCATTTCAAACTAACATTTCAGGTAATCAATATTCAGAATAGATTGTTTTAGTATAGTATAAACTTATTAAAATCTTTTTCTGATTTATGCTTACGTTTTTACATTTTATCTCATGGGCATTTAAAGTAAATTAGTATAAATATGACACTAAATATACAAAAAACTCGATCATCAAACTGCAAGCTATACACTAGGAAATGCCAGAATAATTCTCGATTTCTTTTTGTTCATTTTGAGATCGTACCTTTGGGAATATAGATTGTATATCGTGTATTGTGTGTGCGTGTTCCGATATAATCACCACACGACTTTAATTAAATATTCTTACCTATTTGCATTAAATGCTGTGTTTGTTTTATTATGTTTACTTCATGGACACATTCACTCACTTTTTTCTTCACAATGTTAATACTGTGATTTGTCTTCGAATGAATTATAAAGGAATGTTCAAAGTTAAATTGAAAAACCTAAGCCATACAAGTCATAAGTTATTACAGTTAAAACAAGAGCAAGAGTATTGTTCTGACATAACCTTATTTTAGATGAGATTGTATTAAGCTTTTAGGTGGTTTTATCCACCTTTTCTATTTAACTGATTTTCAGATTCAACATCTGCACGAGTGATGTAAGCTGCTCGAGTTTAAAGACGTGAACAGTGTTCGTTGAATTCGTTTAGGCCAGTACATGGTCCTTTTTTAGATGAATTTTAGCTGGTGGAGGGCTGTTCTACCACATTCTTTCTTGTAAGTTGTACCAAACATAAAACTGACAACAAATGTATGCTAGGGATCTATTCACCTTTTAGTTTAGGAAAGGCTCTAGGAATTTGATGATTGTAAAAATTATCAAGGTTGCATAAAGTGTATTCTGTTTGGAACTTTTAGTTTGATGTGTGATATTTAGGTGACATAACTGTGTGCAACATGCACAATAATACTAAAATATTTAGTCAAACAAGTGGAAATAAGTAATATTGTGTACTGAACATCCTTATGTGTACTTAATGTCTTCGGGTGAGAAAAATAACTCTGGGGGAGGCAGAGGCGGGTGTTAAGGGCTCTAATAGAGAAACAAAAGCACAGTTTCTTCCTTGTTATAATTGGAAACATGGTTATTTATTATTAACAGCCATTAATGAAATGAACATTTAGATTAAATGAACAAGATTGACAGACGGGGTAGCAGTGTTGTGAATGATGAGTAACATAGTGAGGAAAAGCAAGCACACACAAACACACCGTACATACAGTAGATAAGCAGACCAAGTCCACTGTACAAAGCTTGTGTGGCCTTACGAAAATACCAAGGTCAAAAGAATATCAACAAGCATATGCTGGGAGTATTCGCTAAGTATTCATTCAGAAGAACTTTCTAAGAGCACAGTAAAAGCAGGCATGTTTTTTCTACCAATTGAGCCACCGGTGCAGTTTAACATTTATACTGAATACAAATAAATCAAGCTCATTTTGGTAAACTACACTACGACGTTTATTCGATTTTACATGATCTTGGTACTGTCCAAATTCATACCTGCACTTATGGTATGGGAGTAAACATGCCCTAGTATCAGACAGTAAATGAAAACCTGCACGCATTAGTAATAGCATGTATGTTTGATTGCAATAGTGCACTGGTGCATATTTACAACGTGTAGAATATGCTGTATATTTTTGCTATTGTATGGGCAGTATAAACGTGCCATCATTTGAAATCAAACGAAAAAATTTTTTTTTGTCTCTTATGCTGAATTAGTAGCTCACAAAATGTCAAATTATTATCTTTGGTCACAACGTAACTGGGTAAAATTATAAATATGAGAACGATGTTTAATACAAACTACTGTATTCTGAGAAAAACTAATAAATGATTAGAACTTAACTAAGGTCTGAAATAGTGCAGTAGCCATCATGGTGAAAGACGAAGGCAAAAAGGGGAAAAGAAGTCACAATCTGACATTTGAACAGTATATAAGATTCTTGACACACAGTGCAGATAAATGAATGGTAACAGAAAATCAGAAGTTTTCTGTGTTTGGCTTTTTCTTGTTCTTTTTTCCCTCCGTCTCTTCTTCTTCTTCTTCCCCCATTTCTGGCTTCTCGCTCACTTCTGGTGTGCAGTAGCGCTGGAGCAGTAGATGTAGGTGCTGATGCAGGTCGTCATGTTGAGACTCTGAAGTATCATCTAGTCGCTCCAGATGAGTCTGTTTGCTCTGGCCGGCCTTTAATACAGTTTTCTTCTGAGTACGTGTCTTACGCATGCTGGTCCTAAAATGTCAGAAAATTTTAGATATTAAACTTCTGTATACATATATATTTTTGACTAGTTGACTTGTCGTTTTTTCAGCAGATGCAGGTTTGTGTGTTTTCCTTGATTTATTACTTTAACATATTTGATGTATGAAAGCAGTTTGGGAAAGGATGGCCCCTCCGTGCACCCAACAAATGATGACATAGTACCATGATATAGAAACTCATAAATCTTTTGTGACAATGATTAAATAAACATATAACTAAAATGAGACTTAATTAAGGTAATGTTTCATTAATACATTAATAAAAACTAAAAAATTTTGATTTGTTTGATTTGTTTTTTAAAACTATTTAAATAATTTTATACACCTTGCAGCCTTACACCATGAAATAATTTAACCTGATAAAATTAATAAAAATTTAATGAATGAATTTTCCTTTTAATTGATAATTGAATTTTTTTATATTGTCACAGAAACCCCTCAATACTAATAATTTTTTATATCATCTGCAAAATAAAACCCTGCTCCCTCCACCATGCTTTAAAAAAAAGCATTTCCTAAAAACATATTTTGTCTTAATATGGTTACCCAAGTTTAGATTATAAAAAGCGTATTGTTATTGGAGACTTTGCTTTTATATCTTTTTCTGTTACTATCTGTTAAACCGAGTCATATGCTTATTGTTACTTCAACTCGCTGGAAAAACAGCTCTTGCTCACTGTTAACATTTACAAACATGCAGATCAATAATGTTATTATAGTAAGTGCTTAAAGTAATCCACCAAATGATTAAACATGGCACATGTATTTTGCACATACACTGATCATGCATAACATTAAGACATTAGAACATGGTGGTGGTTGCCGTTTTGACACCTTTATACCAGAAACATTAACTTCTTCAGCAATCTGAGACAGTAGCCCATGTGTTTGATCGACCATATGGGTCAACTTTCATTCCCTACCACCACTTCCTTCCTTGGATGACTTTTGATAGATGACTGACCCTCATGAGCTGCAATTTCGAAGATGTTCAGACTCCTTGTCCGTCAATCACAACGTGGCCCTTGTCAACCAGCTGACCTTAACTAAAAATGGCAGTTATGTTTTCCTGTAGTAAACAAATAGTGCTCATTTCTAAATCACTTGTCACAGGACAGGACCTCTGAAAAACAGCATGCCAGTCTATCACCACAAACATTTATTGACTCACTTACCCATAGAGCCAATTTAGAATAAATCATTTTTTTATGTTAGTCATCGGTAAACACTGCAAAAGAAAGCTAGAAAATAAACCCATGTTTTCAGGTGTGAACTCGGGTTCCTAGTGCTCTGTGTAACCCATTTACATTTAATTTAACTGAACAATGGCCAACTGGAAAATAATCCCCACCTTCGTCTGTGACCATACACAAGTTCGTCATGCAACCCCTCCCAAAATTCACCTCTTCCAATCCCTTCCAAACCAATTGCTTCTTTTCAGCCCAGCCCATGGTGTTAAATGGAATGCATACAGCAATATACTGAAATCTGTAATCAGATACCCTGATACCAGCCATTGTATTACCCTGACAAAAGGACAAAATATGTGTATGTCTAAGAAATATTGGGTTAATAGGTTTGACTGCTGTGCTATTTGATTAATGTGTTCCAGATGTATATAAACAGTATGTTTTCATGCCATTCAATGTTATATTAGAATTAGTAAAACAACACAGTCAAACTACTACCCGACCTTTTGACCACAGATCCGTCCTCCTTCACAAGCTGTTTCTCTACTAAATGAGGCAGGAACACTTTGCCAAAGTCTCCTGTATAACTCAAAGCCTAGATATTATAAAACAGGTATTATGGAAAGCATGGAATAATGCAAAAACAAACAAAATACAACATTTTTTGCAAAATACAAAATAGTGAAATGTGAAATCCTCAGGTCACCACAGTAGATTGTGATCCGCATTGCTGATTAGGCTTAGTACTAACATGGCATGCCCTTCCAGACACAACCCTACTATTTATTAGGTCTTGGAAAGCCAAGTTTAGAGCTGAGAGTTCAGACTTCGGAAATTTCTCAGGCTCCAACCTGGACGCACAAATGGGTGAAGTGGAAGCTAAAAATAAAAGTATCGATGTTCGCGCATCCACAATTTGTCACAGTTTCCTCATAACAAAAGTATTAAGGGTTCAGTTCTGAGGTAAATTTGGCTGGGTCCGTCCTGTCTGGAGTGCATGTTTTCTCCCCATGTCTGTGCCGTTTTCTTCCAGAACCCCTGCCAACAGTCCAAAGGCGTGCAATTGACATGAATAGGAGATAAAAATCATCTATCACTGTGTTTAACATTAAATTATTGGATGCATCTTGTGTAGAGTAATGATGTCCCGTCATAAATGTAATTAAATGTGATAAGTAAATAATGAAATAATAAATAAATTCATTTGATGAATTCGATGTCCCAAATTTGATAACAAACCTTTTCAAAGTCGTCTTTTGCTGAAGGAAGATCTGCTGATAGAGAGGCATCACCGATATGCTTTTCCATCCTTTCACCCTTCACCACCATTGTTTTTACAAGTTTGCTTACTTTTCTACCTTGCACAGGTTCTACCTCAAACTCTGAGGCTACGGCACCTCCAGCTAACTGTGGTTCAGAAAATGCCACCTGCAATCCAAACATCAACGGACCGTTTAAAAGTATTTTAGACATATTGTGTTTGTTTTTTTATTTAAAAGCCAACATGATTTAAAACCATGACCCACCTCCATTTGCCCTGCTGTACTTTTCACTACTGTTCGTTTTATAACTTTGGAAAAGCTATCAGCATTTTCTACAGTGATGGCTTTCTGCTGATCTCCCTCCACTGTCACTTCTTCTCGCTCTACTCCATCTGCAGACACGAACTTACGAATAATTTTTCTCGTGATCTGTAGAAACACAAAAAGGCAGAACAAAAAGTCATAATGCATGACATGAAATTTTTATTTGCAATTTCCCAACAACCTCCCCTCTTTATCTATTTATCTCTCTCCATATATATATATATATATATATATATATATATATTTTACACACACCTTTTTCACCACTAAGTTTCCATCTTCATCTGTAAATTGTTCCTCTGTCACTGTCTGAGGAGCAATATCAGGAAAATCATCCCCCTTAAAGCAAAAAATAAAGGTGTGAGATGGAGACTTAATTTTAAGTAAAAAGTAATTTTAATCTTTAATCATCATATGCTGTATGTTAAGTATTCAGCAAAAAGTGAATACATTAATATATGTGTCTTTTTAGCACTGGATAAACATCTGTCATATGTACCGCACAGCAATGACATTGAAATGTCTTATTAATTCATTTAGGGGATTCTACACGATTAAGAAAACTAATCAAATATTTACTACATAAAAAACATTAAAAAAATGTTTTATATGCCTTAATGTGTCATGCACATTTCAACAAGTACCTGGATTATAACTCTGCGTCGAACCACTCGAGTGGTCAATATCTCTTCCTCTGAACTATCAGACAGCAACCCTAGTTCCTCTGCTATTTCCTAAGAGCCCAAGATGTACTTGTCATGATGAGCAGAAAAAACCCACTGTAACTTCAAATTACTTGCATGTCACACCATGCACAGCCAATACCTTAAACTTGTTTTTAGAAATATTTTCCCAGGCATGTAAACTTATTTTAAAGCTTTTATTTTATTTGGGTATTAACATAACATAATTTAGATACGAGTTAAATACTGTGCAATATCTATTAATATATCTCACATCTGTCATGAGACATGTAAAGCTGTAACTGAGAAAACATGCACTATTGCAGGTTTTTGCAATAAAAAAATAAAATAAACCAGAATTAGAAGGTTAGAGATTACATCATCTAGCACAAGTCAGTGTAAATTCTGCAACTTTAGTAGAAAACAAGTGCTTGTGAAAACGAATAATGTGCCCACAAATTCTAGTTGCACTCATGCTCAAAAGCTTACCCTTCCTAAAGAATCCTCATCATCATCATCATACTGAGCATCACCCCTTGCAGGCAACTCTTCAGCAAATGAGTGTTCACCTGCATAGCCATAAGGGTATGCTAGCTCTTCATCATGTTCACCTACACAAACATCCTCTGGTTCAAAAACAATGGGTAAATCAAATTCCTCACTTCCCCATGATATTGGACGTTGGCTATCATGCCTTTCTCTGACCAAAACTCTTGGGGTGTTCGATAAAGATGGTGGTTCTTCAACTTTATAAACATCATCCAAATCTAAAAGTTCATCTGGTTTATTCTCTGTCTCAGATTCTTCTGAGAGTGTTTGACAACAATCAAAGAATTCACCGTCCGAGTCCAAACTTTCTGCACGTACAAGTTTTGGCTTGGCCTCCAAATTTACTTCCTTCAACTTGTCATCTGTAACTTCTGAGGATTGTTCTGAAATCCTGTGCTTGTAAAGTGTATCTTGTGTACCTTGTAAATCAGATGCCAGAACAGTTTCCATAATATGTGTTTCAGTCGGGACTATGTCATTTGATAACTGTGAATGAGTAGACTGCT
Organism: Hoplisoma paleatum; assembly: GCA_028565875.1. Classification (NCBI taxonomy): domain Eukaryota; kingdom Metazoa; phylum Chordata; class Actinopteri; order Siluriformes; family Callichthyidae; genus Hoplisoma; species Hoplisoma paleatum. The sequence goes on from JAOTRQ010000028.1 coordinate 2,422,989, forward strand.
CCTGGTGAGAAAATGGTTTGCTATAGACAGGCATGAAAGGATTTTGATCAGAAGATGAAGCTCGGATTTCTGTAAATGGTGTTCCCAAGGAGAATGACGTCACTGAGCAAGCAAGTGAAGTTAAAATGGGCGTGTTGACGGTCAGATTAGGAACTACTGTCCTGTGAGTTTGTTGCTGATCAAACTGAAAAGAAGAGTTATAAAATTCTGATGATTCCTTGAAGTGCTCAACTGATGATTTGGAGACTATCGATGGAGTCTCAGTTCCCAGACAAGATCTGGTTGTGCTTGTCTCTTGTAAGGACTTTAAGTCACTTACAACTGGTTTTGAAGAAATATCAGTGATTAATGAAGATGTGCTTAACTGATGCTGGTGTTCTAAAACAGTTCCTTCATTGCTCTTTTCTTCTAATGAGTTGTCCTCTTCGTGACTGGCAGTACAAAGCAAAGCAGTGTCTATATGATGTAAAGTTAACACTTCAGTATTGTGTTCATTGATCTGAATATCCTTTGCTGAAACTGTGTCTTTCAGATCCTGTAATATAGGGTTGAGTGTGAAATTAGCTCTATTCTTTGTGAAAGCCCTGGTACTTAGTCATGCATTGTTTGCACTACTATTGTTTGAGAATAAAATGCACTGAAATGTAATGATCACACTAAAATCAGTCGACAATGTTGTGCAATATATCATGCACTTTTGAAAATTGGAATTCATTGTTTAATACACTAATATGTAAGTTATCATTCACATAAAACACCACAATCAAACAAACTCCATCTCCATGGGTACTCATTTTAGGCTTAATTAGTAGAATCGAACGAATAAATATGATTCTCTTTTCATGCCAAACGTCACATAAGCACTCTTAGACACAGTGTTAATGAAGTGCAGGGACATGCTAAGTAGCTTACCCTTGCTTTAAATTCCTGACAGTCTATTACAGATGCAGTTTTGACATGTTCTTCCTCCGATTCCATCTCAACTTGAACATCTGACTCTTCTTTAACCCTTTTAGTGTCCTCATTACATAATTTGGTCCTTATCAGACTTTTCTCTTTGCTATGGGCAGATACTATATTTTCCTCTTTCTCTCTTGTAAGCTGTGTAAATCCAGGCTCCGATATTCTTTCTTCAAGTTCGGATTCCGAGACAAATCCATGACCAAGGGACAGTATTTCATATGTACACTTTAAATAATCCTTACTACTTTTTAGGGTAGGTGGTGTATCCAATGCTGTTGAAGTAACACTGATGTTGTGCACCAATTCAGATGTTACTGATGCAGGAGATTCTGAGCGGTCATTAATATCACAAATCAAAGGCTCTGGTATACTAGCTGTGGTGGATTCTACATCTAAATGTTTTTCGTCAGGTGATATGCAACTGTATGCAGATGAAAATGATAACTGACATTCTAAAGATTTAGCACTAGACTTTGGCTTCTGCTTCGGCCCCAAAGACAGTGATGAATACTCTAAAGGCATCACAGTTAAATCAGCTGACTGTACATTAGACGTTGCTGGTCTTGAAGAGGAATCATTCATCACTGACAATGGCATGAATTGAAAAGAATGTTCACATGGAACTGGTGAAGCACGTAGGAATACAGGTTCAGGAAAATCTGTGGAAAGCTGTCTAGGCTCATTTGCTGAAAAGACCAATTCTGAGGATGAGGGTTGACATACAAACTGACTTTCAAACATTAATTCAGAAGGTAATGAAGGAAATTGCATTGCTATTGGTGAATCAGGAGTGTCGGGTCTTAAATCACTTACATATATAACTGACTTTTGTAAAGAAACTTGTAGGTCTGAATTGTCTGAAGTATGTTGCTCAGTTTGATTTTCAACAAATAATGCATAGTCTACTTCATCAACTTCGGTAACTTGGCTATCTTCATCGAGTAATGGTATATTATAAACATCTTGTTTATAAATAGTATCAGGGTCAACTATTTTACAAGATGTCTGAACTATTTCCATTCTACATCCACTGTACTCAAACACACCTATTTTTGAACAAAGACTTTCACCCCTATACTGAGTGTCATATATGTGCGATATGAGGGAAAAGGGAATCGATTTGTATACAAGTTTGTACTCAGGAACCATTTTCACACTCTCGCCTGACAAAGGATCTATTGTGGTTCCTGATACATTAGGTGACTCTGACCTTTGTTCACCAGCATGAAAAGCCTCACACTCTGCTTTTTCTGACATGATGCTCAAAGAATGAGATGATAAAGGGCGGTGTTGAAAATTTAATAGAGATGAATGGGGCATTGTTTCTAATTCTGAAATAATGGAACAGGGTGAATCTGGTCTCTGTTCATCTGTAAATAAATGCTTATGGCAAAATTCATATTCGAGAGACTCTGAATAGTTTATGACACTATAAATGTTCAACTCATCATCTGAAAAAGATACTAATGACTCAAGAGAGGATGATTTTGATCTCATCAATGACAATGGTCTCACCAGAACTGGTGAGAACTTAGGTATGGGTGAATCTGGTGATAAAGGTCTATGTGCATCATCAAATGAATCAGGTGATTCTGGTCTTTGGTCAACTGTGAAGAAGTCTCCTAGACAAAAATCTGATTCTGTAGATTCTGAGCATATTGATTGAGGTGAACATGATCTAAATCCACAAACGATAGGTGAACTCTTGACAAACAATAAACTGAAGTCTGGTATGGGAGAATCTGATGATAAAACTTTATTACCAGCTAATGATTCCACTGACTTAGGTGAGTCTCTATAATCAGAAGTAATGACACTCAGAATGTTTAACTCAACATCTGAATCAGATGCTAAAGATTCAAGAGATGATGATTTAGACCCGATCAATGAAACTTGTTCAACCAGAACTGGTGAGAACTTAGGTATGGGTGAATCTGGCGATAAAGGTCTGTGTGCATCATCAAATGAATCAGGTGATTCTGGTCTTTGGTCAAATAAGAACAAGTCTCCAAGACAAAAATCTGATTCTGTTGATTCGGAGCATATTGATTCAGGTGAACAGGATCTATATCCAAAAAATTCTAGTACACCCTCAAAAAAAGATGGTCTGAACTCTTGTATAGGTGAGTCGAGTGATAAAAGTCTGTTTCCTTCTTCCCCTTCCAATGAATCAGGTGACACTGGTCTATGATCAGTAGACAATTGTCTAATAATTGAATCAGTAAGAACATTTAACTCATGTTCATTATCTGAAACAACTGACTCAGGAGAAGAAGATCTGTATCCTGTTACTGAGACCAACTCATTAAACATTGCTGAGAACTGTGGGACTGGTGAATCTGGAGACAGTGGTCTAGAAGCACTCTCCCAATCTGGTGAGGATGCTCTAATGAAAGAAACTAAGTTTAAAGACTCTGGTGACATAGGGTGATATTCAGGAATTGAGTCAGGGGAAAGAGCCCTAGTCTCAAATTCAGACACAAAAGAAGAGGGTGATTCTGGTCTCTGCTGCTCAGTAAACCAATCATCATGACACGATTCAAATTCTAGAAACTCTGAAGTTAGTGATTCAGGTGAACATGATCGATATCTACAAACAGTAGGTGTACTCTCAGAAAACAATGAGCTAAAGTCTGGTGTGGGTGAATCTGGTAATAAAAGTTCATTTGCAACCAATGATGAATCAGGTGAGTCTCTATAATCAAAAGACATGGAACTAAAAATGACCGGCTCTTTTTCAAAATCAGAGCATAATGATGCAGGAGAGGATGATCTAGATCCCATCAATGACACAGGTTTACCCAGAACTGGTGAGAACTTAGGTATAGGTGAATCGGGCGATAAAGGTCTATGCGCATCATCAAATGAACCAGGTGACACTGGCCTTTGGTCAACTTGGAACAAGTCTCCAAGACAAAAATCTGATTCTGTAGAGTCTGAGCGTATTGACTGAGGTGAACATGATCTAAATCCACAAACGATAGGTGAACTTTTGACAAAAAATAAACTAAAATCTGGAATGGGAGAATCTGATGACAAAACTTCATTAAAAGCTAACGATTCCACTGACTCAGGTGAGTTTCTATAATCAGAAGTAATGTCACCCAGAATGTTTAACTCAACATCTAAATCAGATGCTAAAGATTCAAGAGATGATGATTTAGACCCGATCAATGAAATTTGTTCAACCAAAAGTGGTGAGAACTTAGGTATGGGTGAATCTGGTGATAAAGGTCTATGTGCATCATCAAATGAATCAGGTGACATTGGTCTTTCATTATCTGTGAACAAGTCTCCTAGACAAAAATCTGATTCTGTACATTCTGAGCATATTGATTGAGGTGAGCATGATCTAAATCCAAAAATGTCTAGTACACCCTCAACAAACGGTGGTCTGAACTCTTGTATAGGTGAGTCGGGTGATAAAAGCCTTCTTCCATCTCCCCATTCCAATGAATCAAGTGACACTGGTCTATGATCACTCATTGTATCATTAACAACATGTAACTCATATTCATTATCGGAAGCAACTGACTCAGGAGAAGATCTATATCCTGTTTCTGAGACGAACTCATTAAACATGGCAGAAAACTGTGGTACTGGTGAATTTGGAGACAGTGGTCTTGAAGCACTCTCCCAATCTGGTGAGGATGTCCTAATGTATGATGAACTCATCTGAGAAATAGTGGTGAATTCAGATCTAGACTCTGGTGAATTGGAGTTTGAACTATTCTTAATAATTAAAGTATCAGTTACAAAAGGTTCATTTTCAGCTTTCTTCTGTTTTTCTTTAATGTATTTAAAAACACCAGTTTTAGGAGAAAATGTTTCCCCTTTGTATTGAGTGTCATACTGTTTTCTCATAAGATTATTTAGAACAAATTGCCAGCTCAACCTGTACTTGCTTGTATCAGAGAGTTCAGTCTGTTGATCTGCTATTTCAGCTGACTTTGGTAATTGTTGATATTCAAAATTTTCTGTTTTGATGTTCGCAGAATTTGTTGGTCTAGCGTCATCTGCAATGCATCCTAATGAATGTACAGAAAATGACAAATAGTCTGTTGGCTTAACTATTGAGTCAAAAGGCATTGGAGAAGGTTTAGAGAATATTTTGCTTGCCTCAGCATCACCATTATGAGATTGTTGTTTTGGTGACGAACTACAGATTGCCTGCAAGTTCTGGACTTCCATGAAGGAAGCTTTAGATGATGACAATGTTTTGGTGGGCACCTTATCTTCAGGTGTTTCAAATATCTTGGTAAATAAACTAACATCTTTACTTATAGTATTTGTAGAAGAAGAATTTTCACCAAAGAGGGTTCTGTAGTATTTATCAGAAATATTTTCTACATGGTGGCTCATGTACTCACTTGCCCCCTGTTTTCTGGTCATTTCAGAGTTGCTCCCCATGTTTGCCTCATAGTTTGGAATTGATTTACTCAGATCACACTGTTGCATGTCTGTTATTGATGAACCCTGTGTTAGTGTGCTTTGCTGAGAAGTCCTTTCATTTAATATATGAGAAAAGTTTAATACATCAGGTATTGTATAATTGGAAACATTATCCTGTTCTTCCACAGACAGTTCAGTAAAATCTACTTCAGTTTTCTCAGACTCCAATAAGGCCTCCTCAAAATCTGTTAAGATTATTCGCTCCTTGCTTATTTTGTTGTCCCTGGTTGAGTCAGAGGATGTAACAGCCACAGAATTAATTGGGTTGTGCAAGGATTGACCACCAGTTGCTCCTAACTCGAGTAGAGAGTCATCATTAAGGGGATTGAAATGCTGTGAGAGGTTATCAGGTGACAGTTTAGAAGCATCTCTTTGTTTAAAAGGTGGGTCAAAAGTTTGAGATTGGGGTCTCCATGGCGTAGTTTTGTAGAGGGTGAAGAGGGGACTTACTATTTTCATAGTGCCAGGGAACTGCTGCTGTAGACCAAACATGTCAAAGCCACCATGTGTTGAACCTTCAGTCATCCTAACAGAGAAAGAGGAAAAATATTAAAGATAAAAGCAATTGGCTTATTAAGTTAGCAGGTATTTTGGTTAATTCAAATATTTACTCTTGTCCTGACTGGGACATATCGTTTTGAGCATCACTAGCGGAGGAAACACCAAAAAAGAGATCCTCCACAGACACTACTGGAGGCTGCTGCCCAGAGTTTGAAAGTCTTTGAATAATTTCAATGCGTTGACCTAATTGTGGGCTGTCCATATCTTCATGAAGAGCTGAGAATCCTAAGAAGCAAAATATATGCATGACAAAGTTTTACTGTATCATATACTCAGTGTAAAAATCCCATTCCTAGAAAATGCAATAAAACAAGAATCTGTAATTTGATAAGGCTCTTGGACACTTACTATTATTGGCAGTGAAAGGCTTATCACTTTATGATAAAAGCCACATAGAAACTATGCAGTGTTCCATGCTTCATCTTGTTTTTTTCCTTACTAAAAAACTCACGTCCTTGTTTCCAAATAATATAAAGGGGTTCGTAACACAAATACAACTCATTGGTAATTTGTTTCTGTCACAATTTAAGTGTATTTAAAGCTTTAATTTCTAAATGTGTCTAAATTTATTTAATTGGTCAGTGAGTTGTTTGGTTTAAAAATGAAAATCAAATTATTGCATTATAACATTCGATACTGTCGTATATTTTCCACATATCTGTAAATTCTCAGCAGAACATAACTTTGGTTAAATATTTACATGATCGTGTGTGTTAATATTACCTTCACTTTGATCCAGTGATATTGTCTGCTCTATTTCTGCATAGGTATGTGCTGACTGGCCTGGAGTGGACTGAATAATTTTGTTTTCAATAAGATGCACAATGTCCATACGATTGATCCTCGAGAGCTTGGAGATCAACGTGTTTTCTGAAGAGGGGTTGAAAACCATTTTATATTACATGTATATTGTGTATTCAAAGAGCATCATGTTTGAACCTCAACACATGAAATAAAAAAGCCATTCTAAAATTCTAATTAGTATTTTACCGAATATTAGTATTTAAAGTACATAAATATAAATACATACATAAATGTATATAAATACATAAATAGAATAACAGACAGTATTTTTCATAATGGACTTTTTAGTAATGGACATTTTTAACATACTCTACATTTGACAAAAATATTTGGCCATTTGATTGAAAAATTGCAACTATTTATAAACTAATGATTTTTTTTTACTTAGTAGCCTTAATGGCTATGAATTAGTTCAGAATGTCTGTGTGTCTGTTTATGTCTGTGTTTTTATATAAAAGGTAAAACCAAAAATACTGTCTTCTAACTGTTTTTTTACTTTCAATGTTATGGTCTTTAACTTGTTATTGGTGGTTATTTTTAACATTGATATTATTTGATTAATTGAGACACACAGAGACTAAAATGCAATCTAATAAATATGCAATCTAATAGAATGAATCTACATATGCCAGCGTAATGTAGCTTTGAATGTTAGCTTGCCTAGCTGTTATCGGACTCAGAGACATTCCAGGTTTCATATTCATATCTATTTATATAGCCTTTAATTTCAATAAGTCAGTGTTTACAATTGACGTCTTTTAGCCATGCATATTTTACCATATGCTAATATAACAGCATAACAACAAATTCCTTAACAATCAGGTGTCATTGAAAAACCCTGTACCAACATTAGCAAACATGATTAAAATATGATCACTATATGTGTACCTGTTGCATTTGTGTCCACTCTTTCTGTCCAGAGCTTAATAAGAGCATGACTCTGGTCTTGTAATGAGTTTGGATTCTCTATTCGTATCTGATTGATCTGTTCTTTACTGAATTCCAGTTCACGAGCCAGTTCTAGACAAACAACAGAAAATGTTGAGAATATGGAACAAACTATAATTTGTGTTTAACAAAAAAAATCTACTATATTTACACCCCCCATTCCATTTAATTTTGGATGTTGTGTAAAACATAAATAAAAACAGAATACTATGATTTGCAAAACCTTTTCATCCTATATTAAATTGAATAAAATTAGCTACTTTTACTTTGTTACCTGTCCAGCTAAAACCAAGGTGGTCAGCTATAAGAGCAAATCGTCCCTCTTTTCTGTCAGATTCATCCTGTGTGTTTACTGCAAAGACCAGCATCAAAACATATTAGACGTTATCACCAAAACGCTATCTTGAGAACTAATCTTTTTAAAGATGTAGTATTTCTAGATAAATAAATAAGATTAAATACAAGCAGACTAATGCTAATGTTTATAAAATATCACTGGCTTTCACTTGACTTCATTTTATCTTTGTATAATTTTTTTCATTTTGTTTCATAAAATGTTTGAATTATGTTTGAAGTCTAATTAACACAACATTTACACAATAAGAATGATGGTTTTAAAGTTGGAATTTTTATATATTCACTGCCAAACAGTGGAAAGCTCTGTAGAATACATAATAATAATTATATGAAATATTTTGTGTGTGTATATATATATATATATATATATATATATATATATAACAAAAAAAACACTAACTTCTGAGAAATGTGTTAAATAGTGTGTTACAACCATGTTGAGAAGAGGCAGGTATCTTTAAGTCTGTTAGAAAATTATGCATGCATCCCTGCTTAGCCTGCTTACCCTTAAAGAGGTCGTTTTAAAGACAAAAAAGTATTTTTTTTCAGTATGTCTATTTTTAGTGTAACTAAAGTAAATAAAGTAGTAAATACAGCATGACCTGAAGTTTAATTAAAAAAAACCCTAACAATAATATGCCACATTCAAGAAAAGAAGAAAGGCACAAACACAATTCAAACACAGAAGCACCACAAAGAGTTGAAGCTTTTGCTACAAGAAAGAGAGGCATCACCTCCCTTACTATTGGGCTGAGGCAGATGAGAGAGAGAATGGGCCCCTTATGATGGGGATACCTTGACTTTGGACTTTATCAGCAGGAATTCTTTCCATCTGCGTCTCAACAGGGTCGTCCCATCGAGGCCTAATGACCAATGGGTCCTCAGGAAGAGGCATCTGCATGTCAGGGAAAGGCTCACTTTCTATTACGGAGACATCTATTGCACTGCTTTCATCATCAGACATTGCAGCTGCCTCCTCTTTCTCTTTCCTAGCTTGAGCCAACTGCTTCACTAGCTTAGCTGCCTCATCACTAATCTCTTCAAAAAAATCAACAGGCTTCTTGCATCTCTCGGGTGGCTGCTCTTTTTTGCCAGTGGGCTGACCAGGCTTTCCTCTGACAGGTAGTTTTGATGGTAAAGTCTTATTTTTGTTAGAGAAATCAGTACTGGCTGGGCGACCCTGATCCTTTTTAGCTGGTTTCTTCGTAGAATCACTTTCACAGAAGCTTTTGGCTTTGACAGACCTTGTCACTCTGGAACTTACAGAGGGACCTGAGTCTGTCTCAGATTTTCTCCTTGTTGTAGGTTTTACAGGCAATTTAGACTTTTTGTCTTTATTTGGTTCAGCCTGTTTCATAGAGACATGTTCTGTCTCAGATTTAGCCGGATTCCCTTTGATTGGAATTCTAGATTTAAGCTTTTCCTCTTCCTTAGATGAAAACTTTTTCTGAGTGGATGCAATATGATTTTTAGAGGTTGACTGGGATTTTGGCTTTGCCATCTTTTTGGAGATTTGAGTATTTTTAAGGGGTTGAGGTAACTCTTTAATTGAGTGTTGATCTGGAGAGAAATCTAAAGATTCTTGTTGCTGTTGAGAATAAACTGTAGTAATATTCACTGTTGATAATTTCTGAACTTCTGTTAGTTCGGTCTGCGCAGAACTAAGAGGAGTGGCTAAAGTGTTATTCTCAGCTATTTTATCAGTTTTAAATGCTACAGCTTGGTTTGTAGTTTGGTTTTTATTTGTTTTGGGTGAAGCCGAAACCCCCATTTTTATCGGAATTCTAGACTTTGTGGCATCTAATAAAGAAGCTTTACCTGACTGATCATCATCAGGTGGGGTGAAAAGACTGGTAGCCTCTATTAAAGAATGTTCACCTATATCTGATTTATTCTGCACAGTAGGGTTTATAGCAACGTCTCGGTCTGTCCCACTCGAATCTAGAGCAAGTTCTTCCCTAATATCTTCCGCAACTGCCTCTTCGAATGGCTGCTCTCCTATATGAAAAAAAGCAAAGCCTTCTTCCTCATACCCTCTTTTAGTCATATCAATAGCCCCACTTCTAGTCATCTCAAACAACTTTCCCTCTTGAAATAGAAATGGGTTTTGTTCACTTGTTGGTGTGCCTTCTTCAGTGGGAGTCCTCCCAGGTGTGGTGTCTGGGGTTGCTCCCTGTCCTGGCCGATCTACCATCAGACCCAAAATCATTTGCTCCTCCTCTTTGACTCTTGCTGCAAAGGCAGCGTCATCTTCCCTCACTGCGTTCCAGCTTTCAGTCACTGCTTTTGCAGTAACTCCTCGAGATTTTGTTTTAGGAGGTGTCTCCTCCGAGACACTTGCTTTCGAAACACAAATATCTGATTTTAGTGTTTCATCACTTTTTCCAGGTAATGTGCATTCCTTGCTCAAAGGCAAATCTGATTCCTTACTATGACTCATGCAATCACCTATAACCTGATCTGGCGTATTATATTCTGTCCTACTGAATGCTTTGTTATCAACTTTAAATTGATTAGACACACCTCTGTGCTGCCCAGACCTATTGCTATCTATGCTTTCTTTTGTCTTTTTCTCATTTTCCTCTTTAAGTTTATTAGATACATCCACCTCCCCGTCCTTGTTGAAATCAGCTTTATTAATGTGATCTAACTTAGTTATGCTAATGGATTTATTATTTTCTTTAATTTCATTAGGGAACTTGTTGGCTGTATGACTTTCTGAGACAGACTGAAGTCCCCCCATTGATTCATCTGCTGATGCTGATGTGTGGGCCATGGTTTGTTGAATATCCTCAGCTGTTTGAGGGCTTGCATGTTCACCTGCTGGAAAAGGAGAGGGAGGTTGTACTTTAATAGAAGGTTCAATAGATTGTTTAACCTCTGACCCTTGCTTCAACTCAGTGGGTGCAAGGCAAACCACTGATGATGTTTTAACTTTGTAGGCAAGGTCAATAGGTGTGGTGATTTTATGACCTTCTTCAGACACAATCACGGCCTGAGGTGAGATATCTTTTTTAATGTCCATTTTGTCTTTTGCATCTTGCGCCATCTCATCAAAAGTTTTAATTTTGGCAGCCATTTTAAACATCTCTTCCTCTGGTGTGAATTTAGCTTGGCTCATAACATACGTCAAATCTTCCTCTGTATCCTCAGGTATGACTGGTATTACGGACATGGACAAAAACAAAGGATCTGGGGATTTAGGATTGATCTCATAACTTACCTCTTCAGAACTTGGGGTGTCAGGGGAAACAGGACTCTTACCAGAACTTGTCGGATGAGATGTCTGCTTGCAACTGTCATCATCCACACTACAATCTTGGTCTTTGAGAAGTCTACAGTGGACATTTTCTGAGGGGAGTTCGGGAGCTTTGGAGGATGTCGAGTACACTGTAGTCACTACTGCTGGAAGAAAGGCCATGGTGTGTTTCTGCTCTACAGGGCTGTTTTCTAGAGAGTCACGGCATGGGGAGTCTTTAATTGGGCTAGGTTCAATTGAGTCTGGAGATTTACGAGAAGAGTTGTCTTCTCTAACAGGACTACCTTCTAAAGAGTCATGGTGGCTAATGGTTATAGAATCATCCGCTATTGGATTATTACAGTCTTGGTGTCTAAGAGGAAGTATTAATCCTTTATGTTTCTCAGTCCTTGGGGTTGAATTATCAGTAATGGTTGGAGTTAACTGACCATCGGGGGATTCATCATCACTTAAAAAACTCTCTATGGTCTCTGAACCTCTTTTTGTTAGTTTTCGAGATTTGGATGCACTAGATGATGCTAGAATATTGTCCTCATCAACAAAGAGCTTCTTTCCACTGAATGTAGCAGTTTTATCATGAGAATAACTGACAGATTCATTTTTTATAGACTCATCTACGACTGTTTTTACAGATACGCTTTCAAAAGTTTCTGCACAGCCAGAAACTTTGCTAGAATGGGCTTTAGTAGTACCTGCTACTGTTTTGGAGAGTTTTACAAGTATAGACTCAGCTGGCTGTTTGGGCAGTAACGAAAGACTTTCAGGGCTAGTTTCTGGAGTGTCTGCCATGCCTTCATGTTTGTCACTTTCTTCTGAGCTGATGTGGACTTCCTCTTCACCATGGCTGTCACAATGGGAATGAGTTTTGTTTTGAACACCGTCAGAGCTATGTTGAAAAGGGCCTCTATCAGGTTGAGACTCTTTAGAGGCTTTTAATATGCCCTGACCAACCATTTCAGACTGAACTGGACCTTGAGATTCTTGTACTTGAACATTTTTTGTTTGCTTTGGTTCAGAGGGGGTCTTGTGTTCAAAAAGTCCAGACTTTCTTTTGGAAGGATCTTGTCCTTTCTGAAAAGCACTCATAAGTTCTTTCACTGACATGGTCTCTTCTAGTCTCTCAGATTCTTTCTTTTGGGATTTTTGGGAGGTTTGCAATTTAGCTGCACTTGGTGTTTTTTGGTCTTTATTACCAGCAGATGGTTTTCTTTCTGAAGACTTAAGAGGGGGTTTGATGCCAGTCTGCTTGTGACCTCTTTGTTCATCCTCCACTTTCTTCTGAAGTGCTTTAACTTTGTCTTTAATTGATCCAATGGGTGTTTCTTCAACAACTGGAGATATAGGACCTTTTTGGTGTGTGGGGGCACTTAATAGTTCTTCTTTGTGTGTTTCTTCAGTTTTGTCATCAGTGTGTCCTTGAGGTCCTTTCCTTCTCACTGGTTTCTTTACTTCAGCAGACTGGCTTTTAATGTCTTTAAGCACAGTTGGAACGATTTTTTTACCCCCCTTGCGTAAAACAACCTCAGTAAACTTCTCCTGCTTTCCACTTTCTTGGGATTTTGATCCCATTACTGATGGTCCCTCCACAGTATTTTTTCCTTGTTTTTCATTGGCACGCTTCTGTGCCTGCGAACCTCGACTGCCTCGAATATCCTTAAGTAGCACCTCTTGTGTCTCAAAGGCAGCCATCATTTTGGCTTCCTCAATTTCACAGTCTGAGAGAAGAACCCACTCCTCATCTTTTTTATATTGACGACAAGCTGCTTTCACTGGCGTTTCAACACCCTCATATGTTCCACTCCTCAAAATCTCACTAACTTTTTCCAAATCCTCTTTGACCTTTTCCATTATTTCTAAAGGTTCCCCTGACACATCCTCCACTCCCTTTTCTAGTTCATTTTCATTTATGGGGCTCGACTTGTCCAAGGTATCAGTGGTCAGAATGGCAGTCATTTTAATTAGATCTTGTTTCATGTCTGACACATCAGATAATAAATCTGGGCTTGCAAGTGCTGGAGTTTCTCGGATTAAGTGTGTTTTCAGGATAGATGCTTTCGTAGATGCTTCATCTTCATCATCTTCCATTTCAAAAGAGAATTTTTAAGGAACAAATTAACCAAAATTTAAATGAATGGAAACAAAGATTGGAAGAGAAAAGATCAGAATAGGAACTGTACAGTTTCCAAGAATAATAGCTGATTGGAATAATGATGTAATATGATGAAATAACAACTGCAAAGCAAACTTGAACCAACTTTTACAGACCTTATAGATGCAGGAAATAACTTGCTTATTTGAAAGCACGCTTACACATGGAAGACAAAAAAACCATGTAAAACAAAAAAAGTTAAGAAAGAATATATATTAAAAAGTTAACTGTTTCAAAAAGAAAGCCAGTGATATAATACTAGTCAGAACTTAAAAACTGCAATTTTCAGATAATGTACAAATTGTATGCTTGCCATAACTACAATCTTGTAGAAAAAATTTGAAACTTAATAATAACAATTAGAGTGGTGACTGATGATGAGAAAGGTGTAGACAAATGTAAGAAAAAAGCAACAATGAATAAAAAGAATGTTAAATAACGAGAAAAGTAATTAGATAGTTTAAACCCCCCCCCCCAACAAGCTTTATGTAAGTCAAGTTATTTCCATGCATAATTAAGCTTAGTGGATTAATAGATGTTATAGAACAGGTTGAGTATTTACAAAATTTTGATTGCAGGACATATAAACAAGCAGTACAATATCTGCATTAGGATTACAAATTATTCTTTGTGTCTCGGTTCGGGGCCGACGTTACACTAAACTACACAATACTACATTACACTACAGTACACAATACTACACCACACAATACTGTATTACACTAGACACCTAGAGGCTAGAAACTTATAAGACTATTCAGTGTCCTAAAACGCTGCATTGCTTTGCAGATTGTTATAACATCTGATGGAGCAGGGAAGGTGGGAGAACATTACGAAGCACAAACATCACCACATGTCTAAATATTAGGGCTGTCCGCAAATAATCGATTATTCGTTGGTCGACCGAAAAAATTACTAGTCGGACAAATTCTATTGGTCGACTAGTCGCAGGAAGAAAAAAAAGCTGCGTTTCGTCAAAGGATGTCTGGGACTTTTAATTTGAACGGCCTCACAAAGGAAGTTGTGACACTCCATACTAGTAGGTGGCGGTAATGCACTCCCTCATTGCCATTAAACACCACAA
>JAOTRQ010000028.1:2445499-2463924 GCA_028565875.1 Hoplisoma paleatum
TGTGTGTGTGTGTGTGTGTGTGTGTGTGTGTGTGTGTGTGTGTGTGTGTGTGTGTGTGTGTGTGTGCGTGCATGTGTGTCTACCCGTTTTCCGACTCTTGGGTCCTCTGTGGACCGTTACCTGTCCCCAGTGTTTCTCAGTAAATGTTTTTAGTTGCCAGGTCTTTCTTCAACCCGTATCACTACGGGGACAATTTATTTTTAGGACAATTTTACACATCTCCGATCAACCTAGAGCATGCTTGCATGGAGAAAACCAGCATACCTGGAGAAAACCCACAGGGAAAATGTGCAAAGATGCGCCCAGAAAGCCCCCGGCCCGACCCGGGAATCAAGCCTGGGACTTCTAGCTGTGAGGTGACAGTGCTAACCACTTAGCCACCGTGCTGCCATTATGTACAGCAGAAATGTGTAAAAATGTGTATGTAGTTTGGTATGTTCTTCATGTGTTAGCATGCCATTTCTGAGGTACTCGTTTTTTTTCAACCGTTCTAAACCCCCAAACTCCCTGAACACTTTGATGTGGACTCACTATGATAACTAATGCTGTATGATATATTATTGCATTGACGCACTTAGTCTCATGTGGACAGATTGAAAGGACAAAAACCCAGGTTATTCAGTGAATAAACTCAATGTAGACGCTCCTAATGATTGTATTTTATTTATCTTAATTTTACTGAAATGTGACTTTACATTTTCTTATGTGATGAACTCGATTAAATCAAATCTAAACAGTTATAAGAAGAGCCAGTACTTTGGAAATATAATAACGGATCCGTACCCTCATCCATGCCGTTAAGAATCTGATTGAGCTCCTCCTCTGTATATTCACAATGATGTTCTTTCCAGCTTTCTCCTGTCTCACTGCGCATTATCACCAGCTCTCTCTCCTTTTCTCTCAGAGCAGCAAAATGAGGAATCTCTACAATCACCGGCCTGCAATACAATCAAAATGTGATTCACTGACTCACAAAACTCGGAATCGGAGGATCTAATCTAATCTAATCTTATCCCATGCATTACTGTGTGAGAATGTGTATGTATCTGCACACTTTTCACGTGGGAATTCATGCCACAAAGTTGGAATATCAAAATGGCACAACAAATCGCAAGGGACTACATACATAGAAATATCAAATCTGTACAGTGATGATGATATTACATATAACACA
Organism: Hoplisoma paleatum; assembly: GCA_028565875.1. Taxonomy (NCBI): domain Eukaryota; kingdom Metazoa; phylum Chordata; class Actinopteri; order Siluriformes; family Callichthyidae; genus Hoplisoma; species Hoplisoma paleatum. Next base: position 2,446,674 of record JAOTRQ010000028.1, read on the forward strand.
GGTTTAAACCGGCATCCTAATTTGTCGTACTCTGATAATATCAATTCAGAGCGTAAACTTCATAAACTTGAACAAGGTATATGTTAGTATGTTAGTTATGTATGGTTGATGCTTCATTAGGCTGAGCTGGACCCCAGTTCAACATTATTTAGGAAAACTACCTTGATACACACTGATCAGGCATAACAGGCATAACATTATGACCATCTTTCTAATGTTGTGTTGATCCCCTTTTGTATATCTATACAAAAGTCGATACATCTGCATCGACTCGACGTAACAACACCATCACCTGAACAACAATTATATTTTTTTATAGTATAGCGTCATTATTTATATGCACTGCAAAGTAATTCACAGCCACAATGCCAAAGGGGTGGTGAGTTTCTGAGGGTTCAGTAACATTTGTGTTTACTCTCCGGTTTTAAACCACACGCAAGAAAAGTTCTTTTGCTTTAAATTGAATTTGATCCATGTTGGACAATGAATGCTTTAAAATGTTGAATCATAAAAAAAAACATCAAGGCTCTGCCATATACACAAAGCAAACACACAAACTATTAACTATTAACTGTGAACGCTCTTTTGTTTTAATGGCTACAGTGCTCTCTCTTGTGAAATACATCGGAACACTTAGTCAGGCCGTTTCGTTTCGGCGTCGCAAAGACTCTGTAAAGAAAGGCCACGATGATGTTGATTTGAAGGAGAAATATAGTTTAGCCTTAACTGTGTTGCACTACGTACACTGACAGGTGTCTATCAGAACCAGCATTAACATCCTCAGCGATTTGAATTACAGCGGCTCGTCTGTTGGTCACACTGGTCAGGCTTTGCTCCCCTCGTGATCCTTTCTTACACCAGTTTATTAAGATACAGTGGCACTTACCACTGCAAACAGGTTTAACCCAACAGGTGATGGTTTACCAAGCCACATGCTTGTCCATTTTTTCCTGCTAACATCAAAACTGTTCATTTTCTGTCTAGTATATTCCACCCACTAGCCTGTGTCATGATGAAAAGATGATCATTACGTTTTTTTCATTAGATAATCATTAATCATCAGTTATTCACTGACCATTTCAGTTTTCATTAATGTTATGCCTGATCGATGTATATAAAGAAGATTAAAATTATGCATTATGTTTATCAGTTACCTAAATTAAAGACTAAATTAAATACAGTATAATCATTATAGAGTAATGAATAAATAACCATTTTTGATATCCAAGATCTACCAAATAAAACTTAAACATGGATTAAATGTTTAATGTTACAAAACGATGGATGTGCTGATGTATCCTCTAATAATGCATCCGATGTCCCTATATTAAACATACAGTATATTAACATAAAAGTGCATTTCTAGAGCACAGGCTCCCACAACCAGTTCACACAGAAAACAATGAAGAAATGCAAAGCGATATGTTCAAAGACACCACAACACTCAACTAACACACACTAACACATGGACAAGGACAGAGCACAAAAGAAAAGGAAAGACAGAACGAGAGGAAGAGATATGCGATCAGCATCCATGGATTGTTTCATATGTAACAGTCCTACCCCAGGAATTTGGTGCCTGGAGGCCCCAGCTGAAGGATGCGGCTAACCAAACTCTCACCCTCATTCAGAGGGGGCGGGGCAGTAGGGAGATGGAGCTTACTGTAATCCAACAGCAGCGATGGAAAAAGAGAGCACAGATAACAAACAGTTTGGGGCGGCTGTTCCCACCTTAATGAACATTCTATTCACGCCTATAAAAGTAAATTTAAATCAAGCCCACTTCAAACACAACCCCACACACACTATTGTAGTTAAAACGTAGGCTTGCCATGGCTTAACACTCATATTTTAATACAATTGTGTGGGTTATTATTGGTATGTTTGGCTGTGAAAAAATGGTCAATCAAGCTTCAGCCTTTTTATATTTTAGCTGTTAAGCAAATGTAGGTCAAGTGTTAGCTAAACAAAAACCTGGTTAGGTGCAGGTTGAAAATATAAGCTCATTGTAATAGCAGAAAAGAAGAAAAATGTCAAGATCTCAACAAAAGCCAGCAAGTCTTGCACATTCACATGCAAATAAATTAAATAAATGTACATTTTTACAATCTTAAGAACTGTTTTATCCTAATCGAGGCTTGAATCCACCCATAAGGCAGAACATGCCACAATCGTTCTAGACAGCAACCGAAGGGCAAATTTTGAAACCAGGTCCTTTTGACCCTGGCTGCTGATTAAGCAGCATTCACACTATCCATTAGACCAACGTGCTCAGTATATCTACTTTATAATGTAATTTTTAGTATATCTAGCTATTTATATGATCAGATCTTACCCAAGAAATTGTGCACCGGTCGGCCCCACCTCAATAACCCGACTTGCCAGACCATCCGCTTCAACCATCGGGGGCATGGAAGCCAGTCGATGGCGCTTAACCAGTCTGCAGGTTACTCGTGTTGGAGCGCTGCACTTTCTGGGAGGAATGATGATGCGCAGGCCATTATGGCGGCAGCCGCGCATGGCGCCACCTCGGGCATCGACCATGAAGCTGACCAGAAAACTGCACATGAGAGGACAGTGTCAGTCACTTTATGCTTTTGTATGTAAGAGAAATAATTAAACATTTCTAATTAAGTGAGTTATTATGACTTGTTTGTGAGAAATATGTGCAATTCGATCTGATACCGTCAACCAACATTAAAAAAATAAAAATGTAAGTGCATTATTTTTTGTAGTTTTTTTTGTCACTGTTAAGAAGCGAATTCATCAAAAACAATATTATTAATCATCAAGCATTAGTAATGTCTAATATAGTTATAAAATAAATAATTAAATGTCAGCTCGCAAGTTTTAACGAGCATTATTTAATGATTAAGATAAAACATTTTTGAACATGCAGCTGGGCACCTGCTGTTGTCGTGATCGTGGCATGGAGAACAATGGCTAGAGAAAGAACAACAATAAAAACGTTAGAACATTCAGAAAGTAACTGATAAGAGAAAAAGAGAAAAGATCACATAAGCATAAGCTCATTGTTAAAATGATAAGTAAGAAATTTGATGGATTCTGACTTGATTTATGATACAAAAAAAACAGTACAATAACAGGTACAGATAGCATGTATTACCAATTCAGTTGTTGTGTAAACAAGAGTGTCAGTTCATACCCAGACTGAGTAGCACTGGAGGAAAGTGCAATATTGTCCAGGTTTTCTGTTTCCCAGTTTAGTCTGTAGGGGTCTTTCTCATTAGAAAGAGATGATACCTAAAAATAAAATGGATATAATGTCCAGTGGAACCTAAACAACCACTCCACAGGTAATAACGAGAGATGGACTGCAGTGATAAACTTATTGTGTTTTGAAGTGAACCATTATAACGTTGTACATTTTGCAGAATAAAATGATTTTCAAGATTTTGCTTATTTTGTAAAGCATGAAACACTACCTGATAACTGTGAGTTGCATTCTCCATCCCATCATGCCTTGGAGAGTAATAGCTATGACGATAAGATCTTTCCATACTGAAATGAAACGGAACAGTCAGTTAGCAGAAAAATAAAACGCCTAGGAACATTTTTAGATTTAGAGCACTGTCCTCATACCTTTGATAACGACTGAGTAAGCGTTAGAAAAACACATGAGTGTAAAGTTAGTAGCATTAAGTTTAGTGGGAAACCTTGAGTGGAAATGTTTGTGCTATTTCAATATAGATTCAGAGTAAAAATAATGCAAAAATGCACATGGGCATAAGATATTAGAAGTTTAGAAGGATTAGAAGAATTTTGAGATTTGTCAAACAAAATTTGTTTTGCTTTGTACGTCTAATTGATTAACATAAACATTACATAGAAAACATCACTGTACATAATAAATACAACAAACAATGTCTGTAGAATAATAACACGAATAATATAATGATGTTATAATTGATTCTTGAGTTATTTTAGCTTTTTAGGCTTTTAAGAAAGAAAGAGAGCAAGATATATATAAAGTCATAAAAAATTAATACAATAATTAGTATAATAATTTAACACACTCACAGACTGACCGACCAACCGACAGAGAGACAGACGGACTGACAGACAGATATACAGATACTGCAAATATATATATTCATATCTATATCTGATATATTTCTTTTACAATGACATTTTTAAAATGTCAATTCAGTAGTACTGCTTATGTATTGCGTGACAATTATTGTGTCAATTGGGGTTCATGACATTGTCCCCTTCTTAGCTACAAAATCCCAGCAACTAACAACAATGCTAGTTAAAAGCTTGTGTACAAGTTGCTAGCTCTTCTGTAACTCTTGCTTTGATTTAAAATTGTATATTCAAACATATTTGTATCTTTAACCACTTCAACTACTTGTGCTACCGATCCTTTTTATCATGCAGGTCTTTTGAGCATTTACATACCTTTCTGATCGGCTGCCTTCTAGACTGAACCGAAAATAATTCATGCCATCCAAGAACTGTCCAGGCAGAGAGTCGTCCCCCAGCTCCCTCAGGTCCTCTGCTCTCAGATATTCTCCTCCATCACCTGTCATAGTGTCCTCCCCTAGCAGACAATCACAGAACATCACTGACCTGATGTTGTTCGGTACTTTATAAGTTTCTAAACCCCATACATCTTATTAGAAGTAGACCAGATAACTACTGCAATACATATTACTCACAAATGGCAAGTCACATGGTCAAAAGCTGTGGACTTTTTCTAATTAGATGAAGTGTGTAATAATTAAGTTGGTATGTGTCTGTGTGTAGGTGTAGGTGTCAGGTGTAGGAAATCTAAGCTCAGTGACTTTTAGTTTTGTACTGTAACAGGATGCCAGCATTTCCCACATGTCAGAAGTAAATGCTGCAAATCAAATGGAGCATCAAAAGCTCGGCTGAAGAGTATATCATAGACGTCATGGTGGTGCAGCAGGATGGTTTGCTAGCTCCTTGAGTTTAAAACTCAGCTCAACTACCAGTCAGTGGCATAATTGCAGATAAAATTGGGTGGGAAAAGAGCCGATTAATAATTGGGTGGGGTCTTTACTACTCGGACTATAATCAGCAGCCCCAGACACCCGTCCAGAAGTCGAAGAATGAATGAAGTCTGAAAGATGCATGAATTTCTGTGTGGACTATTTGACACCATATGCGCACTCAAGGGACAAAAATATCAACCCCAGAAGCAGAAGACTGGAGAAAAAAAGAAAATGTATGAATAAAATAAGAAAATGTGTCTGTCAAGTAAGAGCTGCACACAAGCTTGACACCAAAGCATTAGTAGGTGGTAAGTGTAAAGAATCTTTGGTGTAAAAGAACAGAACCCTGACCAAACCACACATCTTTGAAGTCAGAAGAAGCACATTCAGCATCCTACATTATCTCTCTATCATCCTACTTCAGTTCTTGATTTAATAATGCTTAATAAGATAAGATAATCCTTTATAAGTCCCACAGTGGGGAAATTTGACTTGTTGCAACAGCAAAGGGACATTACAGCACTTAGTATAAAAAAGCAAAAAACCTTACAATAATAAAACAAATAATAAATAGTTACAAAAGATTGCACTTGGACAGAGTCCAAGACAAATAGTCTAGACAAAAAGTCTTTTAGTTTACCATGTGAAAACAAGTCAAACAATTTTTATAAGTAATTTAAAGTGTGTTTAATGATAATGATAATAGCAAGTCAGTGAAACTGTGCAACAAAGACTAAGGGATAGTTGTGGCTAAAAATGTGAAAAGAGCTGACAGTAGCTAAGTAGCGCTTTGGGATATTATGTTCAAATAGTATATGAGCACCTAAAAAGGGGGTTAGTAGCTACACAGATTAAAGGTTTATTATACTGGAACACAATTAGGACACAAGCACAATATACACATTATTATCTTCAGTTGGTGTATATTTTATAAATGCCTATATTTCTAGTATTTCCTTAATCAATCAGCTTATATAATATATCCTTAGCAATAAAATAGTAAAATTCCCACAGTCATATATGTGACCTGCAGGAGTAATTACTATGACATTTAACAATCTCTTATCCAGAGAGACTTATAGAAGTTCTTCTATACTATAGCCGAAGTGGATAACAATACTAAACCTGTGTGTAAGTTTTGCTCTTTTTATAAGTGACTTAAGTGTTTGGTAAAGAGGTGAGTGAGTTTTTAGTCTCTTTTCAAAGGTAAAAAGAGACTCAGAGGTTCGGACAGAAAAAAAAGAAGAGAGTATAGGGAAGAGTCTTGATGCTCGTCTTCCTTGAGTCCTGAGTGGTTTAATGAGTGGGCCAATGGTCTCACAAGTCAAGTCAACTTTATTTCTATAGCGCTTTTTCCAATAGACATTGTCTCAAAGCAGCTTTACAAAAAAACGAAAGGACAAACAGAAACCCCTGTTGAGCAAGCCGAGGGCCACTATGGCAAGGAAAAACTCCCAGAAATAAAATTAAATAAAAAATAGAAATCGGAAGAAACATTGAGGGGACTCAACAGGGCCCATCCTTATTGGAAAAAAAACGGGCCCTTTTACTGATATATCAATAAAATGATCAAAATCATTTCGCGACTGTGAACTCACCTTCATCATCAGATACATCCAGCACTTCTGTCATCGTTTCTGGGACATTCAGCTTGTGTTTCTCTGTCACCGTCTTTGTATAAACACAATCAGCTCATTAAGAAATAATAAGAATGAGTAATATATAATGAATCAAGTTTGGTATTCTGTGATGATTTTAAACAAGTCTTACTGTGGTAGTGGTAATGATTTCCTCTGTGACTACTTTTAATGTGTCAACCACGGATATGTAGCCAAGTCGGCGAGCAATAGCAAGAGCTGTGTTTCCATTCTAAAAAAACATGATTCAGATTAAGATAAATTACATAATCCTTTGTTAGTACCACAGTGGGGAGATTACGTTAATTAATATTCACAGAGTGTAATTGTTTCTGGTTCTGTTTACAATAAATGACTTTGTAGTTCATACTTTGTAGCTCATGTAGTTCACACTACACAAACGGAGCTCCAAAGTGACATATTTTGGCCCACGAACAAAAGTATTTGTGTCAAACTTAGATCGCTTTAGCATTGTTAAACATTAGATTGTTACCATTTTAAAGAATGAGGTGATGTTTATTTAAGCATGTATTGGGCTAGGTGAGTAAAGGCGCCAATAGATTGTTCTGCACACAGGATTTGTTCTGTATAGATAACAAAGGTAAAAGGTATGTGCCAACATCCTTGTATTTATATCTCAATCAGGGAAATTTAGTATACCTAGCATTTCCTTTTGACTTTTTTGTCAGGTAGATTAGTGTGACAGGAAAGACACCAGATACGTACATGTAGATGTCTAGTTTTTTTTTCCAAGCCTGTGCCTTAATTCAACAAAAAAGAAAAAACTGTGTTTCTTAAAGTGTATAGGTGCAAATATCTACTCACTGCAGTGGTGGCATTGGGCTGGGCTCCATATTGCAGGAGGACGTTGATGACGTGAGTGTTACCCTGTTGTGCTGCTTGATGGAGGGGTGTGTATCCATTCTAAACAAAAAAGAACAGGGATAATTCACTTTCCAAACAACATCGGTCATCACCATGATTCTATTTACTGTTTATGAATGTACCTTTGTCTTGGCATTCACACAGGCGTTGTTCTTCAGAAGAAAGTTAACCATTTTGGCATTTCCATAGTGGCAAGCAACAATTAATGGTGTGTATCCCAACTAGAAAAAAATACATCAGGTTGGGTAAACAAACTTGTAATCCGTTTCAGCTGATTACATGTTTCGAGCTAATCAGGATTGTTCTGTTACAACCTGATATAACCAGTAAAGAATTTTGAAGACTCTTTTCTCAATTACATAAATTGTTTTTACATAAATAGTAACACACATTTACACACACTATGTTGCGGCAGTAAGCACAAATGCCCGACGCAGTGGCAATGGCCAAATGGGAACCTTCTGATCACAAGCCCAGTTGTCTAACCACCAGACTGCACTTTTACAAACATTATGCTTAATTACAATCAAAACATTTGTATTAATTAATTAATCACTAAAGTAAAATATTGCATCTGATTTGTCAAAAGCGTTTGAACTTTGTACATTAAGAAAACCGTTTAAAATAGTAAAGTATAACAAGTGTTTCCTGCAGATCTAAATGAAGGTGGCTGGTATAAATGTCTCTCATTATATTCAGTGAATAATATTGTACTGTAATATATGACACTAAGCAACAAGCTCTAAGAGAGGTATTATTAAAAAGTAGAACAATTTAGGAATCACAACAACTCTTGCAGAGTGTTACCAAACCTCCTACAGTGTTATCATTAGCACAAAAACAGTGCCATTCAAGGAGTGGTGCAAAGCACATCAGCACTGGACACTAAATCAATGGAAACAGGTTATCTGAAGTCACATTGTGCTATGGGATTGTTTTACAATGTTGGCCTAGGGTTCTTCAGAGCATCGAAATATTTTGGATGAATATATTTTAGAAAATATTTGACTGAATTACAATGACACGATGAACTACAACATGCCAAAATCAGTGTATAATCTTTGATATTCTTCTGGATCAATAGACATAACTACCACAAACACATCCCACCTCTATATTAATGCTTATGCAACTTTATTTATATATATTTATATTTTATTTATATATTATGCCTCTCCCCCCATTCTAGCCACCCTGTAGACATTACTCATACACATCGTTTCTCTATGAAATTTATTTATTTATTTTTTATTGAGTCGGTGGCCAGGTGCCACTGCTTATGTGTTAGTATGTATATGCGTGGGGTGGGGGGGAGTATGAGAATTATAATAATGGATGACACTTTAAATAATTTAATGTAGTCTATTCTGTCTGCAAGTACTACTTGCAGGCTGCAGAAGTGAGAGTTAATACTCCCCCAACACTCAATATGTCATATAGACATTTTCTATACCCAGACCTGTCTGAATGCTGTCAGATTATATAAATCGATTTAATAATATTTATTGACTTACTTTGGTTTGCTGGTCAAGACTTGCACCTTGTGTTACCAAAATCTCAGCAACACCAACTCTGTCTTCTTGAGCAGCTAGATGAAGAGCTGTAAGTCCACTCTTTGCAAATACAGAAAAAAAATATAATTCAATTTAAGAACTCCAACAGATTTAACTACTATTTATTATACTCGATTAGAAAACTAGAAGCTATAACTACAGATTACTAAATACTCGATTATAAAACTAGAAGCTATAACTACAGATTACTAAATACTCGATTATAAAACTAGAAGCTATAACTACAGATTACTGGGTTACACAAACATACAACAATGTTTTTCTCTATATTTAAAGCCAACGATTTCACACAAATTCATTAAGCACCCACTTTACTGATGCTAACCTCACTCTGATTATGGAGAGCAAACTGCCACATTCCACTTATGACATGTGCTTAGTATCTGGCTGCATCATTTTACCTGCCCAAGGCGAGTTCATACGTGGATAAGTCTTGTGTATAGAAAGTCTTTAATCACATTATAATCCTGAACTACAGCTAATTCATGTATGTAACCCGTTTTGTCAGCTCTGGTGTGCTGGTGTGTTTTACCACCCCAGTGCTACATTACATTTTGTGTATGATAAATACTTTACAACATTAGTAGAGTCACAAACTAATCTGTCCATATCGACCCATTTGTATGCTTTTGCTACCTTTGTGGACACATCGACCTGAGCCCCCGTCTTCAGAAGCAGGGCAGCCATGTCACTGTGGCCCTCCTGAGAGGCCAGGTGAAGCGGGGTTACCCCCTGCTTGGTCAGAATGTTTGTCTCTGCTCCATACTGTAACAAAGTGCCAGCAATCTCCATCTGGTTCTTCTTAGCTGCTATGTGGAGAGGAGTGTACCCATTCTAAAGATAATAGAAATCACAAAATATGATCAAACGAACTGTATAATGAGTTCTGAACTCCAATGTTTGCAAGACTTAAGACTATTGAATATAGCTTTGGTGTTATTTAAGGAATAAAACAGACTAATTCCCAGATTAGTGATCACAAAAACATAATAAACCTAGAAATATGACTGATTTTTTTTTACAATATTTCTGTCAATCGTGTAGTAATAGACATCTCTTTCTTACTCTTTACAATCAAAATTAATTAATTTATGTGCTTAATTAATAATTACATTTAATTAATTAATTTAGGTCCTTTACACTTTTAGGAGGTATTCTGTCATACCCTTTAACCAAGGCAAACAAATCATTTGGATTTAACTAACAGTACTCTCATTCATCCAGTAGAAATACATAAACCACATATATAAAATTTAAAAAGCTATATACCAGTATACTCTTACTTCTAACACTGTGTTTCTGTTGCTGTAGTTATTTTAAATTAGAAAGGCCATAACACCAAAGTCTCACCTTTGCCGTTGCATGGGGAGAAGCCCCTTTGTCCAAAAGCAACAGTGCGACTGCCTGGTTATCATAGTGTGCAGCAACATGGAGGGGTGTGAGACCATTCTATAAAGATCAGGGTCAGTGCAAGGTGGTTTAGAAGAAGCTGTTAGCATTGCAATGTAATTAAGATTTACACACACACACACACACACACACACACACACACACACACACACACACACACACACACACGTATGCATATTTATCAGAGCTGTGTTACTACAGAGGTTGTTAATGAATTATTCAGTAAGTTATAGTTTATAATAGAGGGCAAACTGGACAGGAAACAGATTCCTTATTTAAGAAATGTACAGTATTAATTTTTAATTACATTATCTTCAAAAGCTCTCCTGTCGTCAACAATACCTATTTAATAATTCAAAAATGTGCAATGACTAAGTGTATTTGACTAAGTGTATTAGTTTTTGCAAACTATTAAAAATAACACAATTTTGTAATTTTATAATCGTTTTATCTAATGTATTATCAACATAATATACCATTACATCCATTTAGCTCTTTGACTGAGCAAGTATAAAGGCAAGTGGCTCCTGCACTTACCTTGCCCGCTGAGTCTGAAGGTGCTCGCCGCTGGAGCAGCAGTTTTGCCACATCAAGGCTTCCATATTTAGATGCAACATGTAAAGGTGTGAACCCTTTCTAAAAAAAAGAGGGAAAACACACAACTCTTAGAAAAACAAGACCACTTTCGAGCTTAAGTTCTGTGTAGGCATTGTGAACAGACACAGTATATCTACACCATGATTTGAGACAGTTCAGGATAATATCCAGTATAATATAATATTCTTCACCTTTCTGCTTTAATTAGAATACACAGATAGTTATTATTATTCTTTCTGCAAATATTTTTGATTCAGACTTTTCATATGAACAGATAGTTCCGATCTGAAGATCTGAAGCTGTTAAAATTTGTTTACTGGTGATTTTTTTCTTAGATATATTGCAGCAGTTTGAGATTGAATGTATTGTTGTCTTTTTATGGCAAGTTATTTGTTTTTAATTGAAAAATATCTGGACAGAATAGCAGTAAAAAGCTTTCTATTAAAACAGGTCCACACACAAATCAGATTTAAGGCCGCGCTTTTTCCACTAAATACCCAGCAGGGGGCGCCCGTGGATCAATAGTTTCTCTCTCAGTAAGGTGTGGTCAGAAGTCACATGATCATGTTTTCCAGAGTAAACAGACCACGCATTTCCACCCTGTGTGACTGAAAACCCCTCAGTAAGAAAATAGGGGGTGTTTACATTATCTGGCCTATTTGTTTAACACTGAGTGTTTTAAGGTTGCAATACATTTTCACAAAATCTTTAAATTCGTGTTTGATGGAGCCACATACAGTCGACTTTACTGAACAACAAGCATCACAGGACATGAAGCCAAATAAATAAACTCAATATGATGTACATGTAGTAAATATTAATAATCACATCGAACCAAAGAATTTGGTTGTCACTGTAGTACTCAATTAGACATATTTATTTGGCTTCAGGTCCTGTGATGCTATAAAGGATAATTGAAGATTTTCAGTTACTAATAAAAGAGCAAAATTGCATCGTATGTTGTGTTTCGTGGCGCCCGTGCATGCAAATAGAATCGGATTCTGCTGGGGAGTCTGATTTCAGCACAACACCTGAAATTGTAGATGAACTGAACGAAGCAGAGGAGACGTAACTGGTTTGTGAATGAAACACTTCTAGATATTTAGTGTAATGTCTAGTAAAACTAAATCTTGTACGCTTGTGAAATTCCACCCGGACACGTCTCAAAAAGAGAACTTGGTATAAGAAGACCCGGTCTGGTCACACTATGAATCACCTTGGTTGGTAAGGAATGAGAGGCTCCAGCCTCCAGGAGTACTAATGCCACATCTAGTTGACCCTCACGAGCAGAAATGTGTAGAGGTGTGTAGCCGTTGGTAGTGGCTGCGTCCGGATGAGCCATGTGCTGCAACAGAAGCTGGACAATCTCTGTCTTTCCCAGCCGAGAGGCAATGTGAAGTGGAGTTTGGTCCTCCTGGTTTATGGATATATAATAGAGGTAAATAATAATAATAATAATAATAATAATAATAATAATAATAATAGCTAAATAAAGGTAGCACGATGGCTTAGTGATTAGCACGGTTTCCCCCTGGATTTGATTCTTTTGAGCTTTCTGTGCAAAGTTTGCATGTTTACTCAGTGTCTGGGTGGGTTTCTCCCACAGACCACAGACATAGACAAAGGCAGTCAGGTTAATTGGGATACTGAAAATTGTCTTGTGTTTGTATGTGTTTTCTCTGTACCATGTAACAGATTGACGACCTGTTTAAGTGTTTGAGGTATTTGCCCAGTGTGTGTTTCACCGTGACCCAAGAAGAATTAAGCTGTTATAAAACTCGATGATGGATGGATGGCTGGATAGAAATAACCACATAAAAATGTTAAATGTGGTATATGAATGAAGTAAAGTAACATTTGTTTTTTTATTTCCAAAGTTTCATTATACAGCAGTACTTATACAGCAGTTCAAATTGCTGTTTATTATTATCAAAGGCAATTCGTTACAATCAAAATTTTACATCGAACGACAACATTTACATTTTCCGCTGATGCTTTTATCCAAACCGACAATTACAAGTGTACAAAGCTCTTTAATTTTTTTCAATTGAGAATTATGATTCATGCTTAGGAGCACAAAAGTGGTAACTTAAAGTAGTGGTGCCCAGTACTTTAACCACTAAGGCATCACTGCTATAACTAATACACTAGAACTAATACGTAGTACTGTGAAAGAATGTTCTTACTCTGGCTCTTGCATCCACCATGGCTCCATTTCTTAGCAGACAACGCACCACTTCCACTTGACCGGCTCGGGCAGCCATATGGAGTGCTGTCTCCCCACGCTTGTATTACACAAGGCACAAATTAAAAAAGGCCCCATAAAACAAACACACTGTCAGACAATGAATTAAAGAAGCAATACGTACTATGTTGCTGACATCAGGAGACGCAGCGTTTTGCAACAGTAGGAGAACGATGCTCAGGTGCCCCATGAACGCCGCCACGTGTATAGGTGTAAGACCGGACTGGAGTGAAAAGAACAAAAGCTTGTTTAAGATGTACATCAAGACAATGTACCAGTATGGGAGTGTCTTTATGCAGACCTCAGTGACCGCCTGAATAGAAGCCCCGTATTTGACCAGTAGCTCCATCACCTTCACTCTGTTCTTCTTACAAGCAATATGAAGAGGTGTAAATCCATTCTGTAAAATGCAATGATTAATTTATTTATTTATTTCATCGAGATCATGGTAAACAGTCAAATCAAATCAAAGTTTATTCGTCACATACGTAGTTATACACAGTACAACCGGCAGTGAAATGCTTTATACCCACTCCATCGGAACTCTCAAAATTACGGTTAACAAACTAAACAAACTAAAAATAGTTTATAATGAAAACAATAATTGTATGCATAATTTATTAATCATTAAAAATTAATTAAATTAAAAACACACAAAAATAAATACAAAAAATAAAGTAGCCCTTGATTAAAACAACTCTCGACTGTGTATGTGTTTGTGTTTAAATAAAAGTCATGGTAAATGTAATGACCAGACCATTTAAAATTGATCTGCATTACCATAATGTCCATTCTGTTTGGGGTGCACTATTAAACATGGGGGTGACACGATGGCTCAGTGGTCAGCACTGTATGTTCTCCCACTGTCCGCGAGGGTTTACTCTGGGTGCTCCGGTTTCCTCTCACAATCCAAAAACATGCTCTAGATTGATTAAAGATCCCTTGTAGATACACAAGATACTCAAAGTGCTACGAGTTGGAGAAAGACCTGACAATCTACTCCACAAAAGTTCTTGCTAAAAAACTCTGAGGATCGATAGCCATCCACAGAGCACCTAAGAGTCGGATATGACTGAAAACGGATAAAAAGCAAACAAAATTAAATATGTAAAAAGTTAGTTCAGTAAAATTTTATTTACGACAGAAAAGTCAGGCATGGATTCTTTTTGGAACAGCTTTGCAACAGTAACTTTCAAACTTCCCATCAAATATAGCTAATTTCAAAACTTAGTTTTAAATGTGTAGAGTTGTATTGGATATTTAAATATACAATAACGACAATACAGGAACACAATATGTCCAAAAACCACAAAAATGCTGCTACCGTGTCAAATCATTATATTTTACATGTCATACCAGAGCTCGAGCATTGGGATTGGCCCTCTTGTCCAACAGAAGCTTGGTGACTCTGTAGTGCCCACAGTGGGCAGCAACATGGAGAGCTGTCAGGTAATCTAATGTCACATCATCCACAGGTGCCTTGTGCTGCAACAGGTGCTTGACACACTCAACATGGTCACCCTGTGCTGCCATGTGGAGAGGAGAAAGGCCATTCTGTGAGAAGAAATTTAAAAAAGAGAGAGTAAGCACAGTTAACATAAACAGGTACATGAACACTGAAGAGTTCAGACGAGGGTCTGTATCAGTTTTAGATTCAAGGGTCTTCCAGCAATACACAAAAACACACTAGCATACACTAAATATGAGCATAAACTTACATAATTTTCATATCTCCAGCTGCTTTTAAAACATAATTTTGAGAAAATGTTTTTGGGAACACATGACAAATACTGAATTTGTCAGTACTAAATACTTAATGTTCATTTAGGCTAGCACTGGCCTTATAACTTAGCCTGTCCTTATAACTGGCCTTATAAGTCTTCATAAGTAAAGTGGTGTCAAGGCACTTCGCTTTTAGAGTTAATTAAGTTGATCAAGTTGCTCAAGTTATTTTTTTTACATCTGTAAGTTAAAAAACACATTAGTTTCAACTTGTGACCAGAAATTGGTTTATAACATGTCTCGGTTTGTGTGTACCTTGGTTCTAGCCAGAATTGGAGCTCCTCTCTCTAGCAGTAGCTCTACTGCGGTATCATGTCCACTTCTTGCTGCACAGTGCAGTGGTGTGAGACCATCCTGTGGAGAATTGATACACACCCACAGTTTTCTCAAAATATTTTAACAGCACCATTGAATATGACATACGCCAGATACGCCACATACCCACCTACTGTTACACACTTATCAATACACCATGCCTTCATCCACATGAACCATTTTGTTCCATCACTATCACTTTGCTCATGTAAAAATAGCTGTGGTTTCTTAATTCATTTAGAAAATATATGTGTTTATTTCAATTATTCAGTACAAACCTAATTTAAGTCTTTATCTCATTTATGGTGCATTTAAACAGTCAATCATGTCAAGCACTTCATTCATCATTCATCATGTTATTGCTTGCCAATCTGTACCCTAATCTGTTTTAATTATGTTTTAGTATTTTAATCGTCACTATTTCTGTTACTTAATCAATATGCACTATGCTAAAAATACATTTCAAACATTTTAGCTTAAAGTAAAACAGCTAATATCACAAGCAGCTATAAATCTGCCATAAAACACCATTTCTAACTAAAAAGGTTTCTCATTTTACTGTAGAGAAAATATTAGTTAAAATGCATGAATATAAAAGGTAATAAATAAAACTAGAGCCTTACTGAGACAACTCACCCTTGTTTTAGCATCAATCTTTGCCCCTCTATCCAAGAGCAGACGGACCATGTTTGTATTTCCTCTTTTAGATGCCACATGTAAAGGTGTGATTCCATTCTGCAAGCAACAAAAAATGTGTGTCTAAACTCTAAAAAACATTTAAAGATCGTCCTGCGTGTGAGTTCTGACTGTTCACCCAAAGTCTACAGCTAAAACAGTAAAGTAGCTTCAAGTCTTCGCAGATCATAGTTCACAAATCCACATCATCTAAAATAATCTGAAATGGGTTGAACCATCCAAAATCTATCCAAGAACACAAGTGCAATTGCTACTGAAGCAGCTTTTCTTGAAGTCTAAATACTTTACAAATTAATTTTATTCTAAAGAGCTTTTAGTTTTAGTCCTAAATTCTATTCCATTGCATCTCCCAAGTCTTTTAAAAAAACATCTTTTTAAGATTCCTTTTTAACTCTTAGCTGTATCGTTCTGTTTTCTTTGCTTTTAGTGTATCACTATGTATGTACTTATTATTAATAACTTTTTACTGTTTTATACTTTTTATTTTATGAATACTATTACTGTTTTTATTGATTTACTTTCATAATGACTGTTATTGTTTTATTGTTATACTTGGAAAGTGTCCTTGGGTGTCTTGAAAGGCATATCTTAAAAAAATCTATTATTGTTATTATTATTAATTTCACCTCAAGTGACAAGGGACAGATTAAATATATGTCTATATAGCCATATCATATCATGCAAAGTTAGTACATATTCAAGAGATCTATATATATTTGACTTTAATTTGTACAAGTATTCAAGCTATATAAGTAATGTAAGCAACCTGTGGTCTGGAATTACAGAAAAGGGCTATTGTGAGCAAAAAGTGTCCAGTTTGATTTGGAGAGTCGACAGATCATGACTGAAATGCCCTTAAGCAAGGCACCAAACCCCATAACTGCTAATCGGGCAACTTGGCTAGGGCTGCCCACCATGCCGGACATGTGTGTTGATTAGTTTGTTTAAATGTGTGTTTGACTGCATGAATTGGGTTAAATGCAAAAGCATGTGTAAAAAGCTTAGTGGTAAAAAAATAACCATTAGGCTATTGGTGCTGTTATATTATGTCTTTGCATCTCACCATGACAACAAATAAAACTAAA
Organism: Hoplisoma paleatum; assembly: GCA_028565875.1. Lineage (NCBI taxonomy): Eukaryota > Metazoa > Chordata > Actinopteri > Siluriformes > Callichthyidae > Hoplisoma > Hoplisoma paleatum. Next base: position 2,463,879 of record JAOTRQ010000028.1, read on the forward strand.
ATGCTATCGCAGAAGCACCGTTTTAAGTCATACAAAGCATAGTTTT
>JAOTRQ010000028.1:2464024-2474458 GCA_028565875.1 Hoplisoma paleatum
TGCGAAGAGAAACATTTCATTGTACTGTACATCTGTATATGTGTAATGACAAATAAAATTGAATTTGAATTTGATTTTGGTCAACCCAGTATGAAAAACATGTTCCGGTTATATTTAGGGTGTTAAACTGTTCCACCGAGCAAACGAATTACATATTTCCATCTATTGCATTTCACTTCTACTAAAGACGGATCTGACTGCTTTGGGAAATATTTTTTCTGCACAGATGATTAGTGATCTATAAACACAGAGTGGTTCTATCAGATCTCGCTTTATCCTCTATTATGAAAATAACATAACCATTAGTCTACATTCGTTTATAATAACCTAGTATTTTGTTCAGAGGGGTGCAGATGATTGCTCATTCACTAAAATCAGATTCATGGGGTTTATAACAATTTCAAGCACCAGCCACAAAATAGGCATCACAGTGATGTTTTCTATTAGTTCTCCAGGCAGAAACAATAAGGAATTGTTTTACCATGTATTTGTATGTAACAGGTAAAAAAAAGTCACAGATCCTTTCAATGTTTTGCATATGTACATATAAGGAAGCAAGGATAAAAATATGGTTGAGAACAATGAAAGATGTTATGACATTACACGGTATATTATGGTATTATTTTTGTTTGACTGGGACTTGATGTGAATGTGGTTTATTCTATTATAAAAATTAAATAAATTAAATAAAAATAAATTTGATTAAAAATTAACTATGGTTTTCTTGGCACCAGTAATATACCTGGTATATATCTGGTATAACATTATGACTACTGACAGGTAAAGTGAGTTACATTGATTACATATTCTACACGGCACCTGTTAGTGGGTGGTATATGTTATGTGGCAACATTTTACCCTCCGAGTTGATTTGTAAGATGCAGGAGTAATGGACTGAAGTAAAAAATTCAGAGTTTGGCAAGAGTCAAAGACAAGACTGCAGCTCTTGTGGGGTGTTCCTGGTCTTAGTAGTCAGTATCTATTGAGAAGTGACCAAGGAGAAAAACAGATGATAGGCGGCCAAGGCTCATTGATTCACTTGGGGAGTGAAAGCTGCCCCGTGTGCTCAGTTCTAACAGATGAGGTACTGTAACTTAAACTGCAGAAGAACTTAATGCTGGTTCTGACAAAAGGTGTGAGAACACAAGGCAGCACAGTCATCATGCTGTTTGCTGTTGCACTATGACAGTATATAAAAAAATACACACCTCATAAGGAATCAAAGTCGATACACTGAATGAACCAGTATATTGTGCAACACTAATAATATAATTTTTTTGTTTCTGTTATAAATCAGCACATGACATGCGAATTTACTTTGGTATTAATAAATAATGACAATTACATATTTATTAAAGCTCAGTTTGTGTTTTAACACTATACATACAGAGCTAATATATTAACTCAACACATTTCACCAACACAACTAGCTGTGGAATGTCTAGGGTCATGTTGATGTCACCAGTTAAAATAAATGTTCTGGATTTCTGCATCATATGGAATCATTTACTGCTCCTGCAACCTGAGACTTCAGACATTCTTGAAAGTTGGAAAGGACATTATTCCCAAAGTATGTTGTATGTTTTATCTATACAAATGTGCAATGTCTATGAAACACTCAATTGTCAAAGCTCATTCAATCACTATACATCATGATAAAAATAGAAACAAGTCTCCATCAGAATCATGTGAATTGATAAGGCACCTTTGACTCATTTGGTGTTTTATTTATTAACCACATTAATCATGGTTGTGCTTGGAAGTATTGGGGATACAAAGCTTAAAAGTAATTTAGTTTTTAGTAATAATTAGCGATATACCTGTGCTTCTCTACTGTGGATAAGTCGATAGAAGTGTGTGAATCTAATTCATACCAGCTGTAAAGTAATTGTTTTGAGTGAGTGGGGGATTTGGTGTTTATATATATAAAGTAAGATGTATAGTACGATAAATTATTTTATGATTGGTACATAATATCCTGCATTACCGCCTGCCATTCATATCTCAGTCTGACTGGGTATGTGACTTCTAAACATTTTTTGGGTGACCCCAGTGTGACCATAGTGGGGCAGTGTGTTTGATGATGGAATCGAACTAACCACCGAATATGAGAAAATGAGAAGCATTTCATTTCTCCAAGGACTTGATAGGGAATGATGGAGCCAAGGTTCAGCTTTGTAGTTTCCCGTAAAGTGTGAAAATTAATGACGAGTGAGTCAGTCAGTCAGTGGGGGCTTTGGTGTTTATATATATAGATAGATTTTAAAAAAAGTATAATTATTTCGAAAGCGCAAATAAGCATTTGTAAGGTCAGGCGCTGTGGTTAGACTAACGAATAGCACTTACATATAATTATTATATTGAGGCATTCACAACATTGTTGTTTGGTTCTTTTAGACATGTAGTAGTGCCAACAAACTGGGACTGGGAGTCGTGACATGAGTGGGAGACAACACTTACCAACAGCCACAGTTAGTCAGCTTATGATGGGTTGGCTACTCTTCAAAGTACTTACTACAAAGCACACACGGTTAGTGAGGCGCTAACAATTACAAGGATTGTTACTCTGATAACCAAACAGGCTCACAGTGTGAGGCAGTTTGAATCAGAAAAACTCTAACAGTGCATTTTCTGCACACTGTTTCATTTGGTTTCAATGTATATAATTACCAAGCAATCTAATCAGTCATAACTGTGTAAACATACTTTAGTGTCTTAAATGATGTATAACCCAAACCTAATTTTATCTACAAAAGTAAATCCTATTTGGAAGCAATTAAGCTGTGTATCCTCAAGCTCCTTGTATCTCTACAAGCTTTGCGCATTTACACTTAAGCATCATATTATTAGGATCCATATGATTGTTGATTGTTAACATTGATTTACAATGGTTAATGTCTACCAGTATCTGAGTGTCCAGCTGAGGAAATGGTTGGGACTGGATAAATACTTAAAAAGGTTTCCAGACTTTAAAAACTTTTCTACATTTACCTTCTGATACATTTCTCTCAGGCTCTCACCAACTTTTCAATGTCATCAGTATTTAATGGTTTTGGTTTTACTTTTACAGATTCTTTGATTGGTCTAAAATACAGATGGGGTTGAATTCAGATCGGCTCTCTCTGTCATAGCCAGTTACTACTCCATATTGTTTCCAATCAAAATCTTTAAGTGCAGAAACATTTTAGTACAAATATATAGTACAAATTTTGGAGGCGTATCTTAATTTTTAGTAAACTTAGTCAGGGGATTAGCATAAAATGTGCTCTGTTGATCTTGGATAGGCATAAATCTATTCTAATCTAGCAAAACGATTAAAACTGAAATTGAATATTCTGATTGACGATGCTGCTAAATTATGGCCAGATTATTAATAGATTATGGGCACAACCTTTGTCTCTCAGCAAAAAGTTCTCGTTGAATTTTGCATGTTGCATGTTTGCATGGGTAATGTCTAAGAGGGCTTAACGGTTTCATCCAAAGACATGCAATCATGTTAATTACCTAAATCGAGATACCTAAAATGTCTTGTGTCTGTCTTTACCCTGTAACAGACTGGCAACCTGTTCAGGTGTTTGGTGTTAAACCCACTGTCTTCCACTGTGACCCAAAAATATGATTAGATGGTGGTAAAACTAAAAAATGGATGGATGAATTTAAAGTATGAACAATTCAAATCTGGAAGCCCTGTCCTTTTAAATCGTGTTTCATCTCATGCAGTCATGCATCTTTTCACAGTTCCCAGACCAAGTTTGTGCAACTGTCTAATTAATTCAATCTGCAGGTAGCGCTAATTACAGTAATAGTGCTCCTAGTTTTCGGAGCTACTTAATGTAGAAACTTACCGCCATCAAGAGGCGCTACTGGGAAGTGCAAGTACTCTCTGAATGTGCCTAAAAACTGTTCTGTATTTGTATAGTGAACAACAATACCAGTGAAAGGTCTAAAAGGTACATGCTACTAACTTAGAACATTAAATTTTATTTAGCAAAACTCCTAACATACAGTAATTACAGATTAGGATTACACCACCATGTATATATGTTGGTTTCCTATATTGTTTGTTTTATTATTTGGTTACATTAATGACAGGCAACAGCAAGACAGGTTTTGTATCTTCAGTTGACCTTACTCATGTTTTTGACTGTGGGAAAACCGAAGCATCCATACCCAAGGAATGTGTAAACCCAGACCACCCCACCTGGGGATCGAGCCCAGGAGCGACACAGTGCCAATTGCTGGTTCAAACTGTACCAAACTGTCAGTGGGTTCATGCATAAATATGCTCCCTAGTAAGAAGATGGGTACCTTATCCAGAATACATTACTATTGTAAAGCCTGATATCACTACAAAGAACACTTATTGTCGGAGTCAAATGATTCTTCTCAGCTTTATAACATGGGTTTACTTTACCTATGACCGGAAAGAAACAAACGCACATTTGTCTATAAAATTTCAAACAAAATGCACAGACCAACACGAATTGTTTTTTTACATAAATTGCTTTAATCCTATTAGAAGAATTCATTCATCCACATTTACAGCCTCTATGAGAGGCAAAAGCAGTGTCGCCCCTTTTAAAATCAACAGAACCAGCACTTCATTTAGTATCAGTGTGGGTTTCAGTAGGGTTTCCTATCCAGTGCAGCTAATATTTCTTCTCTCTCTTCAGCTGTAGGCATGTCTGGCTTTAAACCTTCACGCCTGCGTTGTAGCATCACACCATGCTGAAAGATAGTTGTTAGATACAATAGATTACATGTCTACAAACATACACAGATAAGCATCACACTGTAAGGTGCTCATCATGGTCAGACATGAATGATGGAGGCTACACAGTGTACATGTTGTGTACATGTTTTATATGCAGGTATGCGTAATGTCAAAATTAGAGAGAACCCAGATAACTGAAGACCAAATATAAAGGCATGTGATACAAACCAATAAAAAAACTCACCTCCACCCATTGGTTTGATTAACTAGAGGTTAGCTTAGTTCACTAAAACTGCTATAAGAATTGCTATAATCGTATTGAATGTGTTGGGATTATTCTGTAGTGAGATAGGTATCCGCATGGCCTAATGCTTCTGCTAAACAGTCACTGTTGGGTCCTGTTAAATTCAACAATATCAAATATAGCGATAATGTACATCCAAGATGATATCATGCCAATTATCAAGTGTGTTGCATATATGACATGTTAACATTATAAATGATATAAAAAACAACTAAATGTACAAGCATTTAAACTTCTGATGTAAAGGTTTGACGATGGTAATAACTGATCTGGACTTGCTCTAGTTATATCTTCAACACAGTGGAGAAAAGTTAGGATGGCCAATATTATCACATAACATCACAGTTTTACCAAATTACATGTGTTGCTTTGTGTAGTTGCAACTACAAGTTTTTAAATCAGTGTTTTTAATTTAGTTAGACAAGCCCCAAGTGTGACGTTCTACATATTGAATTCTAGTGTTTTTCTGTTTTTCTTTACAAGTGACTTCAGTAAATAAAGTGTCATGTGACATTAAAATGAGGCTGAAAATTGAACCATAAACAAGAAATATAATATTCAGTAATATTCTAATAGAAACATTGTTTATTACATAAATAATTTATTTGTCTAATTTTTATTTGCAACCACAGTCATAAAAGCTAATTAGGGATTAGCATGTAAATGTTATTCTTCACAATACTAATAAACAGCACATCTTTAGAGATTAAATAAAATTATCGCTGTTATATCATGGTTCATCATAGGTCACGCCTAAAGCGCCCATGAGCACTGCACCAAACCCCTCGCTGCAACGTGGGCGCAATTGCTGCCCCCTGGTGTGTGTTCACTAGTATGTGTAAATGTGTTTCAATGCACAGATTGGGTTTTAATGCAAAAGGAAAGTCTGTAAAAAGACAGTGGTGAAAAAGTATACTTAATTAAATAAGTAAAAATCAGGACAAAATCAAGATTAGCAAAATCTACCATCGTACATCAGGGCTTAGTAACAGTAGTTTGCCTCGGTTGCAACATTGTGTCTAGTTAAAGTGCTCCAGGCTAGGAGAGCAACAAACTGTTCCCAATTCTATGTTATATTATAAACCTCAAGGGTTTTATCAAAGATGTTAATTAAAAACGGAATTAAATTCTTTCACATTAGAATGTAATCAGTTTTTCATTCAACTAAAAGTGCAAAAGCATTTCGATGCTCTAAAATTTCGTTATATGTTATGATTAGTAGGTTTTAATTACTCATGAAGGCCTTTCAGTCAATCCTTTAGTACTCACCCAGTACTTCCTGCAATTCTTATACTTCATGAAATATGCAGAGCACATCGTCTTATCATAGTTGTAAGCTTCCAGGCACTTCTGTGAGCCGTCACTCTCCTGTACAATGAAAGAACAAAAATTGTCTGTCTACTTTATTGTCAATACTGCACATGACACACATCACTTAGACCAGCAACAATAAACATTTAATAGATTAAAAGGCAGATTGATCTAATATTGAATTCCTAAGATCTGACATGCAAAGTCAAGAAAAATTACTGCCAGTGTTCTATTTTTTTTTTACCTAAAATTGTCTAATTACTTGTGTAAATATTGGAGTAAAAATTGGACTAATAAATTAGACATGCTAACCACAGATCTTGTAGTCTGGACACTGTATGCAACAGAATTACAACCATGTGTTATGACACTGTATTCATTAACATTAGTGAGTACACTGTTTTCCAGTGTTATCCACATTTAATTTCATCAATTTCAGTGGTGGTGATAACTGTATTAGATGGTCATACATCCAACAGGTAGGACGTAATAATTGTAATGTAATGTAATAATTAATTGCGCCTCATGGCGACAGCTGTCTACCTTGCTGGCTGTGTGCGCTCTCTGCTTCCCCCTGGTGTGTGTAAATGTGTGTTTCACTGCACAATGCTATGGAAAAAAGCACAATGGTAAAAGTAGTACTGTATTCTAAATTGGAAACAACCAGTACAATCTGGCAACCCTGGGAATGTCGTGCAGCATGTAAAGCGGCAAAAATAGCAAAACTGCATCTTTCTATAAATAGGCCATAGTTTCTGAATCTGCTGCATACTGGGTAAAGATTTTACCAAGGCAAATACACTTTACCTCAATGCAGGGATTGCTGTCAACATTTCGAACCTTTCCGGGAATTGATCTGGTGGTCATGTTTTTCAACTATGATGAGAAGAGTAAAATAACACAGAGCCAGTTAAATGTTAAAAATTATTTTCCTTGGTTATGACAGCTGCTTTGCTGACACTGAACAAGTGGCAGTTTGTAATGGTACCAGCCACATTACAGCCTGCACTACATTCTACATCACAACTGTAGTATTTACACCTTTAAACACTTAACACGTAAACTAAAACTAAACACGTTTTTAACATAGCAAAACTTATCTTAAAACGTTTTGTGCATGTGCTGTAATATTACAACTATAGCTCTGCTTCAGTGATTTTGACCTTCGACTATTCACACAAAGCTGACGTTTAAGTTAAATAAAGCAACAATGCGAATTTATTTGACATGAATAAAATTTAAAATAACTCAGTTGAAAACGTTTTGTGTATACAACTTTAATTCCGTTAAGTCTTTGGTATTTGTATGAACTTTGTTAGCTTTAGCTTTATTAGCCAGACATGTACAACTATTGTTGTAAAACAATGAGATATTTAACCATTTTAATTTATTATTTATAGCTCTAATCTTATTATTATTAACTCTTATTTCTGATGTTTTTATATTGTGGTCAAAGGCATTACTTTATCGTTAATACTTACCTTATTCACGGGGGTCTGTCCAAACAGTTAACACTCACATCTCAGCTTTCCAGACTACGTCTCAAATCACACATCATACACTAAATACTGAGCTACCCAAACTACGACACCAATTAATAGTCCTCAACCCAATGTAGTGTGTTAGTAGGTGATTTGAAACCAAACCGGACGTACACCCTTGAAGCGTCAGAGAGAACCTCGTACAAAATACAACACCGACGAAATACCGCCTACTTGTGATTGATAGGACAAAGTGACCCAATGGAGTGAAGGAACACACATTTCTGGACGGTACATTGAATTCTGTTACAGCCGAATTATGCGACGCTAGACGGCGCTGTTAAAGTCTGACATTTTATGCATACAATAAAAAAATCTTATAAACATTGCGCACGCAATGTTGAACATACAATAAACAATATTCTGGCTTTTTGCTATGAAAAAAATTGTGATCGGTGTACTTTGTGGCAAATTTGGAACTGCATAAACAGAAGTGTTTTAAGCCTGTAATCAGAGGAAACTTCGGTGGATCTTTATAGTCTTATGTTTCTTCGTGTATCTTGATATTATTGTAAAGTTGTAAAGTGAAACAGCGCCATCTTCAGTCACAAACTTCGATGGTTACAAAGTTCAGTGCAACACCAAGCCGCTACTTATCAGAGTGGCAGCTTTTTCATCCATTTACATTAAGCCTCTGGCGATTTAGGACCACCCACTGTTTTAAATAGAAATCAAATGAAGTCATTGCGATTGACAGAAACGCCGGCGAGTCCGAAAATGTAGCTTTTCTGAGCGGTCCAGGCGGCGACAGTGAAATATGAAAATGACAGGCAGGTCCACAAATCACGGAGCTACAAGGGGGCGGAGACTCTGTGTGGGCGTGGTCAAAGTGCATAGCCTACACAATGGCTGCTGGAAAGAGGAGAAAGCAAACAATTTTCAGGCCCGCCGCGTCCAGGAAAAAATATGAGAAAAAAAATATTAAAAATACGGAAAATAGTTGAAAGTCAAGAAAAATGCTTTAGAAAGGATGCTAAGGCTCCCAAGGTAAGTTTTGGACAAATTTACTAAATGGTTACGCTGTTCTTGAATTAAATATCGGGGTTATTCAAATTATGAGTGAGGGTGAGCAAGGGAAAAAGTTTGCGTTAATCAGCGCCCTGTTCGGGACCTGAGAGAAAGGCAGCGGAAGATAAAAAATCAGAAAAAAATATATAAATTATGTTATACGGTCTCGACGCGCCGGGTTCAGTACAAATGCATGTCAACAACCGGAGGAACTGCTGGAGTTGTCAAAAGTTGGAGAAAAGTTCAGAATTTCAGTGTCGTTTAAGTTTTTTCTTTGAATATTATAACGACAGCGCTACGGGGTTTAGCCGTCGCGTGCAGGCGCGCGTTTAAATATTTAAAAAAATAATATAAAATGTTTGCCGCTGTCATGCTGCTTGAATTTTGACACATACGTTACATGCCCGACTATAAACACGGTGCTGTCTTCTGAAACACGTTTGCTTAATCCGAATTACGCGCAACGCCGAAATTAGATCAAGTATTATATAGCCAGTTAATATGATCACGTGATTTCCAGGAGGTTTTGGTTGAAGTCTTGTGGTTGTTATTGATGGTATTGGAGCCGCATGGTAAACGCGTAATGCGTTTAAATGTCGTTCGGAGTACTCTGTCGGAACGGGGAAAGTTGCTTGTCAATATCGCACACAAACCAAAATGGAGGGGGACCTTACCGACAACTAATTGGGCTAAACTTTCTGTCAAGTGTTCGTGTCTGTTAAATAAACGACTCGATTCCGCACTATTCCGGTGTTTTGGGGATTTATGTTCTACGTTCAAATCCCATTTGCCTTGGACGCGAGTGTGATTGGAGATTGCAGTTGTGCCGATTAGCGCGACACACGCGGTGGTCGATAATAACTCGACGTGTGTGGTTTGTGCAAGTTATGTTTTCACACTGGACATTATAATTTAGCGTGAAGTCGATATTGTGCTCGTGCAAGTCATGTGTCGGATTTATGGGCGCGCGCAAAGTCGCTAGGCAGTGCACGCACGCGGTGCATTTGGTGCAAACATTTCCCAAAGTTTTGTGATGCATGCCTTTGGATGAAGCGGCATGTATGGCGTGTGTGTGTGCGCGCGCGGTGGAAAGAAGGGGGTTGGGGTAGCCTACACCACGAGAGGCACACATGCACCCCCACTCTTACCGCATGGCCGCGTATTTACTCACAAAGGGTGATCGGGTTTATTTGTAGGTGTTTGGGTCTGTTGATGTCTATTTACTGTTTACTATAGGTTTTCATGTGGGCGCATGCGGAAAGTTTGCGCACCTTGTTGGGAAATTAAACGTCGCAGCTTAACGTGCGGGATACGCAGTTTAAACCCGACTTTATAAGTGTTGTGCATTATGTTTATTTCCGGCCCGTGGTTCCGTCCTAAACCTCACACAATAACACCAAATCATCACGCTGTGTATGGCAACCATGGCAACCCAGAAGTGCGGCAGTGTGCGGTTTGAGATGCGACCCATGTGTGGTGGATGAAGATGATGAAATAAAGTTGGGAGAAGAAAGTTCGTCTCAGACTCGTTAGCGTTCCCAGGTGATCATGTGATC
>JAOTRQ010000028.1:2493138-2504985 GCA_028565875.1 Hoplisoma paleatum
CACACGCACGCATGCACGCACGCACGCACGCACGCACACACACACACACACAGTCTATACGACTTTCAATGATTACATTTGTGCTATGTTGTTGCTTTATAATATTTTATTATACCATATTACTATATTTATTACTAATTGTTTGAATATTGGATTCGGGATACGTAATCTAAATATGTGTTGGATTAACTCCAATTGTAATCTGTAGAATTTTATCTTAAAGACATCAGCGCATTCAAATATTTACTATTATAAAATTATAAAATACCTTATATAAAATACATCATATTTGAAAAAAACATACTAGGTATAAACACTATAAGCACTAAATAAGCACTAAATAAGCACTAAATACAGCTCATAACTCTTGTACACTCTCCTTCTGTCATGTAAACTTCTATTGTTAATACTATAACATGGATCACATTCTCACAGTACAATCTGCACGTAAGTGATACTTGATCCAGGCATTTCATGGCCAGTGTTTCTTTAACACAAGGGGCACTTGGCCAGTCACTCCACAACACAGGGGTCATGTATAAAAAGCCACACATCACTGACATTCCTTTCTCGTTTGCCTTCATATCACTCACAATTGTGTTGCAAGACACTTGAATCATAAGGTCAACTGGCTTTCATTCACACTTATCTTGTATGTCACAAGATTCTGATGTAATCAAAAACAGTAGATTATGCACTACATGAGATTTCACTGTGTAGGTAAAACCATCTGGCAGTAGTGCTGATGATATCACTACCTAGTTTATTTCTGTCCTAGATTTCTTGGAACCATGTACAGATGTAAATGGAACATAGTTTCCAGTGATTTAACATTTGAGTACACATGTATTTTCCGTATGAAAAAAATGTGTTTGAACGCAAAAGATGGAAGTCTGATAAACACGACTAATAAGCTTTCTGATATTCAATGAATTACTCCTCAGGCACTCACAGTTTCTAATGAAAATAGGAAAGTGCAAATATTTTGTTGCCTTGTAAGCTCTTGTAAGTTTTGTTTTACAGTGCAATGTGTTCATGGTCATGTCTCTCTGTAATTGAAGGTGTGACTTTGATGACACGGCCCAGTATCGTGTTTCTGCCATGAACAGCAAAGGGGAGCTTTCAGCTTTTGCATCAGTTGTTGTCAAACGTATGTACATTTATCTTATTTCCCTGGATTAAATGCAGTCTCAGATAATACATTTTATAATATCAGTTTAAATAATTGAAAATACAGTGAAAATACAATAATGCAGACACGTGCAAAAGAAAGTGATTTCTCATTGGCCATACAAGACTTTCCCCAAATAAAATATGGTGGTAGCAGAATTATGTTGTGAGGATTCTATAAACAACAGAGACTGGTAATCTAGATTGATTGCTAAAACACAAATTACCCTATGCATGACAACACAATTCAGTTACTGCCTGATTCAGAAAGTTCCTAATAAAACTCTTTTATTTACTTAAATATTTTCGATTGCTCCCTTTAGAGATCTTGTAGAAATTGCAAACCATATTTTTTATTTGACATATTTTTTATTCTAGATGCTCTTCCTGATACAGCCCTTCCAGCTATTTATGCAGGGTTGGGTCCAGCACAACTGGCTTATGTGTCTTAGTGGCTATGCCTATGTCTATGTGCCTATGTTAAATTTATAGCACTGGCAAAGTTTTTTCCTGACTATCTGTGCTGTTGTGCTAGTTGTGCTATTGTGATTTGGTTGTGATTTGATAAATGAGTAATAAAGAGTAATGTTGAATAGAAATGATATACATGTTTCAGTTTAAACTGTGGATACTGTATTTAAAATACAAACTTCTTGTGGTTTGATATTTAGGATTCAAAGGTGAAGTTGACGAGTCTCTGCCAGCTCCCAGACTATGTAAGTTTCACTACTGACTGACAATAATTTAGCATTTTTAAAAGGTTTTTACTAGATGAAATGAAACATTGTTCTATGGTTAAAACATTATAATAGAATCCAGGGCTGTCTACAGTCCAAAGGTTAATTGGAAATGTTAAAATTGTGTGTGTGTATTTATTTGTTTGTCTTTGTACCCTGCAACAGACTGGCGACCTCTTCAGGTGTTTATTGTATTCTTCTAGTGTTTGACCCACTGTGACTCTAAATAGGATTAAGCGGAAGTGTAAGTAGACAGACAGTTGTTAGCACTGTCGTCTCATAGCAAGAAGATCCGGAATCGGTTCCCGGGGGCTTTCTGTGTGTATGTTCACCCAGTGCCTGCGTGGGTTTACTTCGGGTACTCAGGTTTTCTCCCACACTCCAAAAGCATGCACTAGGTTGAGTGGATATGTGAACATGCTCTTTATATACACAAGATCCTTGTAGTGCTATTAGTTGAAAAAAGACTTGCTAAGACACTCAATCAACCAAAAGTCGGATATGACTGAAAACAGGTAAAAAAGTGGTAGATGATGGAGGGGGTCACATATGAAACTCACAATGTGTAGTGTTTTAAGTTATAGTTTACTTGTCTTTTAGTTACTTTTGTGGCTTATTCTAAACTGTTCTATATTTGGTCTGTATTTACAATGTGTAAGTTCCTAATGAGAACTACTCATTATTATTTGGCCTTGCGAATTTGTTAATTAAAAAAGTCAACATTTTTATTTCCAGTTAGTATTAACTTTTTTATTTTTACTTTTTTATGGTAAAGTGTTAGACAGGTGCTTACTTATTACAGTACAGACAAAATAAAATTGTTAATAATGCTACCTGCTAACAATTAGTTTGTTTCCCATATACTGGGTGCAGATAAGAAATGGTCCAGCTCAGAAGGTAACCAGGTTAAAGGTTTTTTGTGTTCTGCTGTAAAACTGCATGTTGTGGTTCACATAATGATGTTAAAATCTAAAATATACACCCTACCTTGTCTGCATGGTGGTGTGCCTTTATAGAGCTGTCACTGCTATATCAGAGGGATTCTTACATTTTATTAGCCTTTTATTCTTAAACTTTGTTTATTTAAATACCACCTAAATTCCACCTAAATTCAAATAATTGCTCGTTTAACGACACTTTGTTAATGTTTTTATTCTAAACGGCAATGGTACTAGCGCCAAATAAAATAAAGCATAGGATGTCTGATTTTACCTTAATATCAGATAATTCTAACATGCACATTAATGTGGTCATTGATATTTAAAATCCATACTTCATGGTTTAAAGTATTTGGACACCTGAGCATCCCATTTAAATAGAAATGGGAATAAATCGGGATATTCCAATTCATTCAAAAGCTGTTAAGTTTAGCTAGAGGTTCTTCAAACTAAGCCTCTCTTTGAGTGTTTGAACCATGCACCGAGGTTACCATAATACATGAATAAGAATGGGCCTTCCCATCTTTTTCCTATCTTCATCAATGCAAGTTAAAAGCATACAACTGTTTCATGTCAATCGTTGGATTCAATACCTTGGTTAAAGGGGATCTCACCATTGCCTATTTTTCACATTGCTTTGTGTATCTTTTCATCAAATTGTAGCTATTATAAACCTCCTAATAAATTATCAATGTGTGTTTGTGTCTGTCAGTGCCTTGTCTTGAATATGGAGTGACTTTTGAAACCCATATTGTGGAAAAGTTTGGTGTATCATTTGGGAGTGAAGGTGAGACTATGAGTCTTGGCTGCTCTGTTATCATCTATCCAACGCTGCAGCGCTTCCAGCCTGAGATTGAATGGTACAGAGATGGTGAGTGAACAGGTTTTTAACAAATTCCAAAATACAGATGTACAGTGCTGGAACAATGTGTGTCTGTAATTTATAGATAAGTTGCTGGTGCCATCCAAATGGTTTCAGATGCATTGGAGTGGAAATAGAGCCACACTCACGCTCACACACCTTAACAAGGAGGACGAAGGGCTGTACACACTTCGAGTCATAACAAAGTCTGGCTATGAGACACATTCAGCTTATGTCTTTGTCCGAGGTAGGTTCTCACCCAGGGGCTGACAATTACATTTTGCATGAAGCTTTATGTTAAAGCAGTCTGGGGCTTTCTGTGTGGAGTTTGCATGTTTCCCATATGTCTAAGTGGGTTTCCTCTGGGTTGTCCGGTTCCTACCACAGACCAAAGAGTTATCAAGGTAATTGGATATACTGAAATAGTTTGGTTGTTTTTGTCTCTGTACAAACAGACTGGCGACCTATTTAGCCTATTTTTGTGTTACTGCCCAGAGTCCCATCATGACCCTAAAGTGGTGGTAAAACTAGATCATGGATGGGCAGGTGGATGGGGCCACATGAGAAACTGGGACAATTTTTGCCTCAAGTCTGCAAATCTTGTCTGTCAGGTGTCAGTGTTATTACTCTCAATTGAATTCAGGTAATTGCTTGATTTAATAACGGTTGGTTTCAGTTTGATGTAGGGCCTGATACAATATTTAAAACAAATCATTTCAATAAATAAATAATACATTAAACTAATATAAAAAATTATAAAATAAATTGATAGTTAGGGTTTTTTGCTTTACACGTTCGGTTAAAACCAAATAGGACATTATGACTATGAGTCTTTGTGAATATGTGTGAGATCCTGCAGCTGTCATATTGTCCTCTTTTACAATGGAAAAAATTTAAAATGTACTCATGCACAAATACGCAGCCATACTAATAGAGGTGCAGCTGCTCTGGAATAACTCTCGATAAGCCTTGTGTTATGTTTAATGACATCATGGAGGTTCACCATAAGGATTAAATGCATTATTGTTCTGTGTGTATTGTATGTACTGTTGTAAATCCTGTATCTTAAATTGCAGAAGAACATATATTATGGCAGAACATAAAATAGTGTAGTACCATTAAAAAGTTTTTATACGCAATACAAATTTTAATCTCTTCACAGATCACACCAGAGCTGATATATCAGAAGCTACTCTTAGGTCTTGTGCTATTATATAATTTTTTTACCTAAGATATATGCAACATCTACATTTTTTATCCAAAGAGATTTAGAATTGTGACTGAACATGATTTGTATAAGCAGCCGAGGTTCAATGGCCTTGCTCAGGGCCCCAACTTGGTAGTGGTAGGCTTGAATCACCTACAACTTGATTCACCTACAACTGAGCTACACTGCACATAAATTTTCTGTCTATATAATTGATATAATATTGGCTATACATGCATATCTATTCATGCTAAACTAATCTATGTTGCTGCCTATGTGTTATTGTAGATACTGATGCAGAGGTTGAAGGGGCCCCAGGTGCTCCATTAGATGTCTTTTGTCAGGATGCGAATAAAGATTATGTCATTGTTACATGGAAACAGCCTGCCGTGGATAGAGGAAGCTCAATTCTGGGATATTTTGTAGATAGGTGAGTATTAATAATGGTTAATGAGAATTAGAGAACTCATAGTGATATGAGCAGTTTATTAAAAATAAATGGAAACAATTTGAGACTTTTTAGAAATTACCTAACATATTTTATGACATTATAAAGACATTAAGGGTAATTTAGTCTTTGTTAGATATGTGGTCCTCAACCATAAGCCTGCGGATCGGTAGTGGTCCATATGACATTTGTTGTTGGTTTGCACAAAATGAATCAATAATTTGAGCTTGCTGCAAGTGCAATTCAATTTCTAATACTGTTTGGGTGTTTTTTTTTTGCCAAATTTCCACAAGGTAGAAGCAGTGTTTGGTTGCAATCTAAAAAGCAATGTTAAGAACAGCTTAGCTCAAGATCAAGCTGATTTTTCATAAATCCCATGCAATAAAATTTCATTTGATTAAGATGATGAATGAAACAGTTTTATGATACTAAAAGACAGAATACTCCTATGTTGAATAGTCTTAAGTAAACTAATAGAGCAAACTTAAAACAGACTAGCACAACAGAACAGACATCTTAAATGTGTAGGTTTAAATAGCACCAACAGACACAATGATTGGTTCGTTTGCAGGGAGAGTGCAGGAGGAGATTACGTATAACTGTGGCTTTTGCTGACTAATAGATGAAATCTGCACATATGGGGATACTGTGGACTTTGTGCTTTTCTACATGCCCAAAGCAGATCCTAAATTATTACCTAGTGCAGGCGAAATATGCAGTCAAGGACATGTGTTAATTAAGGCACTCTTCAGAAGTGGTATAAGTAATGATGAAGATACAAATCTGCAAATGTTCTGCAGTGACTGTAGCATTCTTGTTATATGTATATATAACAAGAATCTATAGCTAATTATTTCTTTAACCATATTCATTCATTATGTCTCTGTTTTTATACCCTTTCATTTCATCCTAAGGTGTGAAGTTGGCACCACACACTGGATTCAGTGCAATGACATCCCAGTAAAGTTTGCCCGTTTTCCTGTCACTGGTTTGGTTGAAGGCCGCAGCTATACTTTCAGAGTGCGTGCTGTGAATAAGTGTGGCATGAGTCACCCCTCTCGAGTGTCTGAACCTGTGGCAGCCATGGACCCTGCTGACCGTGCTCGCAAAGGTCTGGAAACGCATCCTTATTGTGTTACTGTCGGTATGGAATGGTAATTTGAATACATTTGGCTGAGCACCTCAACTCAAAGAAATATTTGGTGTTGCTGGCTAAGATGCACAGTTAATAAGCAATAAGTTACAATATTATCACACTCAGTCACTATTTATCCAGTCTGGGTATCGGGCATAGGAGCAGGGCATCTACTAGAACAGATCCTAGCTTTTCAATGTGTGTGAGGTACACAGAAAAGCCCTAGATTGGGTGCCAATCCATTTTAGGGCAGACATAATTCAGTGTCCCCCATTAAGCAGACAGCATGTTTTTGGACAGTGAAAGGAAATCGGAGCTCCTGGAGGATTATCTTGCTCTAAGGTGGCACTGTGGCACCTAATACTATAACATTTGTGGTAGAAATTAAATGACCTACATATCATGGTGCACCCTATTAAACTAAAGATACTTATTGATTCCTTTTGACAACAGACATCGACTCAATTTTGAAGTTTAAATGAAAAAGTTCACTTTTATGTTTCAGCTGTACTCGAAACGTCGAAAACCACAATTAAATTTAGTTGAATGCTAGTGATATGACTTTCTAGAAACAAAGTTTCAGAAATTAGTTTTTTACCAAATTGTGGTAGGCACCACATGGATTTTTGGCAAAGCTGGAAATCACCTTTAAGTTACAAATAGTTGTTTTTAATGCTTTTGATGAATTACCTGTACGACCTACAGCAGGTGGTAAACAGCATTGTTTAAATAAAGAACCCCAAAATGAGAGCAAATTCACTCTTCTGGTTCGCTATTTGTGTGGCAAATTATTTTTTAGCTATTAGTTTTTTTTGGTGGACAATATTAAAACGTGAGATAAAACATAAGCAAATGGAGTTGTTTGACTGTTTATATAATTGATTAGATTTTATTATAATCTTATTTATAATATATTTATTTAATAATAATTATAGCAGGATAAATTTAATATTTGAAAAATGTCTGGGTAAATAAATTTTATTTTGCTGAAAACAATCAAAATGAATTTATATGGTTTTGGAAACAAGTATCAGTATAAATACACCACCTGCTGTAGATACTGTTTCAAACAGATTCTCTGTTGATTTTATATATAACTCAACTGACATATAAGTCATCCAAATCAGAAACCTTAAAACAAATTCTCCAATATCAACAAAACTTGTCATTCTGCCTTTTGAACCTCACAAAGGAATAATCCTGGTAAACTGAATTGCTGTAAGCATCTTTACTGGGATTTGACCTACTCCATTGGTCATCTGCTATTAATGCGATAAAATAACATGTCCCTAAAACATTGTCTAAAATTTAATTCTAATAATTTTCAATATATATGCTTTCTGTCTGTGGTTTTCTGTTGAAAGGAACCTCTGCTCCTTGGACTGGACAGATCATTGTGACCGAGGAGGAGCCTGTTGGTAGGGTGATGATTCTACTATATAGACTTATGCACAACCTCGTCGTATAAGGTTTTACTCTTTACTGATTTCTTTAGAGGGTGTGGTTCCTGGCAAACCTTGTGAGCTGATGGTTACTGAGTCCACTAAGAACTATGTGGTCCTAAGCTGGCAGCCCCCTGGCGAGAAGGGACATGGGGGAGTCATGTACTATGTTGAGAAGGTTAGAATATGCATATGTTTATATTTAAAAATAATTCTTAATTCTTCAGTTTCTGTGTTTAAAATCCTATTGACAATAATAATAAAAAAGAATGCATTGTTGAATTTGTGTTCCAGTGTGTCGCTGGTACAGACAGCTGGCAGCGTGTGAACACTGACATTCCAGTGAAGTCTCCACGCTTTGCACTCTTTGACTTGGCTGAAGGCAAATCTTATAATTTCCGTGTCCGATGCTGTAACTCTGCTGGTGTAGGTGAACCTTCAGAACCCACTGAGGCCACTATAGTGGGAGATAAGCTTGGTAAGAAGAACATCATTCACTAGTTTAGTCAATGTTCTTGAAAGAGAAAATGGAGCAGGAATTGTAGTAGTTCCAGTACTGTCTAGGTCAAAGTTCACCAACCTATTTGAAACAGAGCTACTTTTGGGGTACCAACTAATGCGAAGGGCTACCAGTTTGATACACACTTTTGAAATCACAAATGTATAACCTTTAATTACATGTTACTATTAATAATTATATATTGTAACATCCGTGGGTCGCGCGGAAAGGATGAGACGGATGTAAACAAAAGTCATGTTTTATTAACACCTTCGGATAACTCGCGGTTACATCATTTTTCTCTTAGCATCGCCCGGAACATCAGAGCACACACATGCACACACGCGCACACACCGGTTCACTCCCAAAAACTCTCTCGCTCATTACACACCTGCACTAGGCTCCTCCCTCCCCTCTTAGCACGCGCGTGCACACACACACAAAGCAGAATAACTAGAACATGTGAACAGAGCACCTCATAACATTAAACAAACACATAACCCATAACATTATTGCTACAATATATTACATATATTGTAATTTTCTAATTTACACCAATGTAAGTGTGATTTAAAAAAGTATAGCGACAAAAAAATTAATGCAGCTCACAAGTGTCACTATAATGAGCTATTTTTAGAATTGGTGACTAATTGGTAGAATTGGTAGAATTTTAGACGTTGGTGACCCCTGATTTAGAGTGTCAGGAGTGCAGCAAGATTAGATAGATTTTATACTTCAAAAATAAAAATGAGCAAAATAATGGCAACAGATATAACACCAAGTGGCTTTTCAGATTACCACATGATATCTTTGAGCTTATTTTAAGGACATGGTTTCGATCAAAATTGTACTGGCGTTTTAACACAAAACTCTTGCAAGATGAATTATTCTGCCATAATTTTAAATTATTGTGGGAAAATTGGAGATAGAAAAAAAAATAGATTTTAAAAGTCTAGTTGCCTGTACAGTGTACTACTAGTAGGTGTACTACTAGAAAGTAGTACACCTTTCTTCTAAACAGTGTCTGGGAGGCTGTGGTGGCTGCTGTTGATCGTAAACAGATCAAGTAACTTACAGAATCTATGAATGGAAGTGTCATCATAAAAAGGTGGCTTTATTGGTCACTGTTTTTTTAGTTTTCAGTTTTGTACAATCAAATATCCTCCTAAGATAAAATATTTTAAAAAACACTCCAACTTCCAAAAAATATTAAGCTTTGTAATTTACGGGTTTTTGGGGTTGATTGAGAACATATTAGTTTTTTTAATAATAAAAATAATCCTCTCAAATACAACAATGTACTGAGTCAGGCAATGAAAATAGCAAAGCAGCGCTACAGGGAGAAACTAGAGACACAGTTTTAGCAGAATGACTCTAGGTCCTTGTAACAGGGATTACGGACGATCACAGATTGCAGAAGCCCACCCTTAGACTTGAGTGCAGAGCAAATGAGCTGAACACATTCTGCGCTTGATTCCAGGCTGCTGCCGGTAATGGCGCCAATGTTGCAAATGCTACCATACCATCTAAGTCAAGTTAACTTTATTTATTTAGCGCTTTTTCGATAGACAAAGCAACTCAAAGCAACTTTGAGAGAAAAGGCACGCGTGGTAGTTTGCTGCTTTAAGCTAAGAAAGTTTTTATTGAAGAAGTTTAGAAGTTTATATTGTGTTTGTTATTATTTTTAAGTGTGTAGACTTACTGGATTTTATATCACTTATCGTATTTTATTTCACACTTTATTGACTATTTGGAATAGGCTAGCAGGCTACATGCTAACAAAGCTAATGGCGTTTGTTTAGTTTCTTTATATGGTTTTTTTATATATCCGAAGAATTTTCAACATCTGTTCCATCTAGAATTAAAACCATTTTTTAAGTGACCGCAAGCAGAAGCAGCTGTGAATCCAACTTAAATATCAACTTCAACTCATCTTCTAAAGCTAAGTATATTTGTCTATTATTATGGCTCCAGCCGGAACTCTATTTCCCTCCTCTATTTCACATGTTCAGTTATTCCTTCTCCGTGATTAGTGATAACTTTATATGTGAGACTTTTAAATGGAAATTAGCTACAGGAATTTATCACTTCATTACTACCTGGACATGTTATTATCAACACTGGGACACTTTATTAGCACTGTCACTTTATTTAAATATATATATAAACAGGTTTATTCTCCTTTTGACTTACCATCTCCTACTTCTTACCTTTTTAATTGTGTTTACAATGTTTACAATTATTAGTTTCCATTTATAATTTTTCTAGCTTGTTAAACGTAATTTTCGAGTGTTTGGATGGAGTGGGTATAAAACATTTCACTGCCGGTTGTACTATGTATAACTATGTATGTGAAATAAACTTTGATTTGATTTGATTTTATACTAACAATAATCACAATAACAACAACAACAACAACAACAGTCGTACTAAAAGTAGCAGTAATAATAATAATACAAACAACAACAACAACAACAACAATAATGAAAGTCACTCGGTGAAACAGCAGCTGTCAGCATCTAAGTTGAGACTCAGAAGCAAAATGCTTCCCACGGGAGACTTGAAATGTTACGCCGGTGTGTGTGTGTGTGTGTGTATGTGAAGGTTATGTGAAGGTTAGGGAGGGGTGTAACAGGGGGATAAGCTCACAGTGGGTTCTGAACATTCCTGACAAATTAATGAGTCACGCTGAAGCGGCGTGAGTTCAGAGAGCTGCAACGAACCAGAAGAGAATTCAAAATATAGAATGAAATCAAGTTTCTGTGTGAAGTTTGCATGTTCTCCACCTGTCGGTGTGGGTTTGCTCAGGGTAATGCGGTTTCCATCCACCGTGTGTGTGTGTGTGTGTGTGTGTGTGTGTGTGTGTGTGTGTGCGTAGCCTAGCAATTAGGGTACAGGACTACTAATCCGAAGGACGCCGAGTCGGGTCAAACCTCACCAATACCAGGTTGGGCCCTTGACCGAGGCCCTTAACCCTCATGGCTCAGATTGTATTGTGAAGTTTAGGGAACAAATATTGTCGACTAGAAATAATGCCCAGTTTGCCCGGGAAAAAGTCACGGGTTCGATTCCCAGGGTAGAATGCTGGACGATCTGTGGGCTGCACACACACACACACACACACACACACACACACAGGACAATTTAAGTAACTCCACTTAACCTGACTGTACGTCTGCATGCACGAGGAAACCAGAGTACCCGGATGAAACCCAAACGCAATCATAGGGAGAACATGCAAAATCCACACTGGAAGACCCTGGGATCGAACCCGGGACTTTTTATAAGGACAGAATGTAAACTATTGGAGCTAAAGGTTCTAGTTCATGTCAGGTACTAGAACAGATATTTACAAGCTTTAGACTGTTGAGTTCATACAGGACTCGTTTGTGTGTGTGTGTGTGCGTGT
>JAOTRQ010000028.1:2506995-2519017 GCA_028565875.1 Hoplisoma paleatum
ACACACACACACACACACACACACACACACACACACACACACACACACACACACACACACACACACACACACTATTATGTGTTTTATTATTATGTGTTTTATTATTATTATATTTTATTATTATGACTAGTTCAGGGACTCCTTTAGTAAAGCAAATAATTACGCATCTGTTTTCAAAACATTTATTTATTTATTTCTTCCATGGCCTTCCTTGTTTTAAACCCAAACACTTGTTGCTGTTTTGACATGCTTCTCGTTCGCCATCTTGTCTTCATTTTTTGTAAATGAAAACCTAATATTATTTAAATTTTTAATTTTTTCAAAATTAAATTAATTATTTTGTATTGCTTCTTTGTGTTATTGTTAACTGAGAGACAGTTTGAGCATGCTGTAGTTAAAATATTAATAAATTGTATTAGGAATATGTTTGTATTATGGTACTGCTTGTATAATGTTAATATTTTGTAATGTGAATTATTAAGGATTGTTTTCTTTTGCTGTTTCGGCTAACTCCTGTAGGGGGCGGTATTCCTCATGGTGTGTTTCTGGATTCAGGGGGTAACAAATTTGGACTAACCAAGCACAGGCCAGATGAGGAGGGCAGGCATGCACCCCCTTGTCCTCCTGCTACCACGCTTCTAACTTCCCAAGCTAATGTTAATACCAAAGGGGAAAACCGAAGCAATTTAGTCTGGATACCTGAACCCAGTATTGAACCTGGTTATCAGCTGGGCACCACTTTAAACACAGACACAAACAATCTTGACTCAAGTTCAAAAACCAAAACTGACTGTAAACCTAGGAATCAACCCAGGACCAACACAAACTCTGGTGCAGATTCAAAAGCAAATTGTATAACTGGTCTTAATATAAACAGCAAAATAAACAATGAATCTGTCATTATTGTAAATACCAACATGAGTACCAAAACTGGTACTAAACCTGTAACTGATTCAACAATGAAGTCAAACCCAAGACTCATTGGTAATTCTGGTAATAAATCTGCCATCCGAAACAGTACCAATTTGAGCAATAAAACCAACACAGATCATGTAATAATTCACTTAACACTGAAACAGACACTGAGTCTAGTACCACTTCAAACAATAAACACAAACACTGCTGACCCCTGGGTCTGAGGAGGCTACTCACACTGAAGGACTAAAGGAACCCTTGACTGAACTGGCCAAGGGAATGCAGGCAAACTGTATGTCCTCAATAGAGTCCTCTCTGGAGCAATGGCAGGAGCAAGAAAGAGATAAAGGTCGGAAGTGTTTAGGTGAGGAGACGGAGTAAAAGTGAGCCTAGTTCACTTAGTCTCAACTCTGGAACTTGTGTTCTGACTCTGTCATATTCATTTTATTTTTACCTACTTTCCACATTTTCATATTCAATCACGGTGGTAAGCAAACTTCTTCAAACTTTATTTCATGCCTTAAAAGTATTATTTTGCAGTATTTCATTGTTTTAGATATTACCACTATTAATAACACCTTACTCTTGCACACCAATGATTTCTTGGCACCTGCAGCTAGCAGTGCACTGGTCACTTATTGTGTCTTATAAAAGTTTAATTAGAATTAAATGAGCACTTTATAAAATCAAGACCAAAACAAACAGTGGTTTTTTCATAATGTATTTACTTTATTATATGCTATTTCATTTGTATTTTAAGCTTGTTTATTTTAATCATCTTTTGTTCCAGACTCAATTTTATATTCTTTATATTTTAAAGTTGCAGGGTTCTTTTTACATTTGTAAGGAGAGCATGTAGCTACTCACCCCTCCTCCAACATTCAGCCAATTAATGTCTGCTGCAGGCACTTTTAATAAAGCCCACTAGATGAGCTCAGAATCTAAGTACTGGTGTGCTAGTGAAATATCCTAGTGCACCACAAGGCATGTAGTATGCATTTTAGTATGGACACTATGGACACAGTATTTATTGGCACTGGTGCTAATCTCAGCAATGTTAATGTTTATCTGGGTTACCATCCTGACAGACCATGCTTTGTCAAACATGACCCACTGCAACCCTGACCAGGATAAATTGGTTGCTGAAAACAATGTGATATTGGAAGAGTTAAACTGCATTTGTGTTTAACATGAATCCAGATTCCAATTCCATACCAAATCAAATTACTTGCATGATCTTTTTTTCTTCCCAGAATCGCATTTGTATTTAGCTACAACAGACACTTCCAGTTTAACAACAATAAACACAGCATTATCCTCCCTTGCCAAAACCTTAATAAACATTTTCATACAATTGCACACTTCCCCAAATACTTACTGCAGTTCTTTATTATCTCAGCATCCCCTGCTCCACCATTTGGTATAACTGTTCTGGAATGTGTACGTGATTCAATGGTGCTAGCATGGAAGCAGCCAACTTTCATTGGTGGTGCTGACATCATCGGTTACTTTGTGGATTATCGTGAAGTCATTGATGGAGTTCCTGGAAAATGGCATGAGGCTAACATCAAGTCAGTTAGTGAGCGAGCCTACAGGGTAAGTTCCCAAGCACAGTATTTACATTCATGCCCAAAAGATTAAAAAACCTAAGTGCTCTTTTTCTTTTTCTTGTCAGGTCTCAGAACTGAAGGAGAAAATGCTCTACCAGTTCCAGGTTCGTGCTGCAAATATGGCGGGTGTGGGCATCCCATCTCTGCCCAGCCAAACCTTTAAATGTGAAGAGTGGACCATTGCTGTACCAGGTTGGTCTGTTGAACGGCATCTGAGGTTAAAACGAATTTTGATTATTAATACATGTAATCAGTTGGTTGCCATTCCAAGCCCCTCGGTTATTAAGTTTCTGAATTGCTTACATATTCAGTAATAACTGTAAGTTTCTTTAGAAAAATAGATGTACTCATTTGATTTATCGTTTTTTAGGCCCCCCACATGATGTACAAGTACTTGAAGTGCGTAAGGATTCGTTGGTGTTGCTGTGGAAAGCGCCAGTGTACCAGGGTCGTGACGAGGTGAATGGTTATTACATCGACATCAAGGAGGCTGAGGCAGATTTTGAAAAATGGAGAGGTGTTAATGAGAAAGCCACAAGCAAGATGTACATGAAGGTGTGTATATGACGCGTCTGAACATGAGTATTGACTAATATCAAACATTTAAAGAGAAAATAATTTCTTCAGTTCTGCAAGGCACATGTAATTCTATGCTCGAAGAGCTAGCAATATAATAGGATTTAGTGGAGGCTGAAAAGGCAGTGTTTAAGTCTCCTTGGTAATTAACAGTATGACAGATATATACTTGTATAAAATATACCATATAAAAGCATGTCAACATTTTACTCTCAAGTGTATTGTTAGAAGCGGGAAAATTTTAAATGAATGTATTTGTAATAAAGTTTGACAATGACCAAACTGTGATGAGACTTGGTCAGAACTGCAAAACTACAGCTCTTGTGGGGAGTTCCTGGTCTGCAATGGTCAGTGTCTTTAAAAACTAATCCATGGAAGAAACTGTAGTTAACCAGTGAAAGGGTCTGTAAAATTCCTTGAAGCACATGGGGGGAAAAGGATGTTCTCTGTGGTCTGATCCAACAGATCAAACTGCCGAATAACTTAGTGCTGGTTCTGTTTTAAAAAGGCAACATAATACAGAGTGTGAACTAGTTAAGTAGTTTAGATTTTTCTTTTGTTTTAATTTGATTTTTTTTCACCAATGTTTGTATATGAAATGTCATGTTTATGTTCATCGATTCCATTTATTTATTTTGAGGGAAATGTGTAGACTACACTAAACATAGAATTGGAGCATGTGGAACGGTAAATGAACCACAGCTACACTGGTAAAGTTTAATCACCATTAAATTAAGCAGACCAATCAAATGAGACATCCATGGGGAAAGTTGTGAGCCGCTCTGGTTAAAAGGGACAGGAAACCAACCAAACCACCAACAGATCAACAATGTTGATACGAAGGGAAACATCTGATGGCATCAGGAAGAAGGTGGTGACAGCCTGTCAGTCTGGGGTAAGTTACAAGACCACCTCCAGAAGATTTTAGCTTCATCCATCCATTGTAAGACAAATAATTTACAAATGGATGGCATTTAGCATCACCGCAACTCTGCCCAGAAGTGGCCAGCCATCAAAACTTACAAGAATGCAGGTAAAGGCCAACCCACGCAGCACCTCCAGAAAGTTGCAGATTACTCTGTCAGCAACTGGGATAAACGTACATGCATCTAAAATCAGGCAAATTATCAATAGACATGGCATTCATGGGTGAGCTGCTTTGCCAAATTTCCAGACCTAAATCCCATAGAAATGCTGTGGGCGGTACATGCTAGATGTTCCTCCAGCCTCTCTCAACTCGTCGAGTTCTGCAAGGAGGAGTGGACACATACCCCAAAAATCACATGTAAGACACTTATTTGTGTTTACAGAAGACACTTGGTTAAAGTCATGGCTGCAAAAGGAGGTGCCACAAGCTACTAACTAAAAAGTTCAAATACTTTTGCACCTGGCAGATTTAAGATTTTTCAGAGATAAAATACATTTGTTGAATAAATAATGAACTTTTTGTCCCTCATTTGGAAGGTCTGCTTTATAATTTGAGACTTGAATGTTCATGTATATATATATATATATATATATGGCCTGTGTTTTCCTCAACCATTGTAACAGTTTGTTGTAGCTGTTTTTGATTTTAGACTTGTGACATTGTAAGAGGTGCAGACTTTATTTGCTTTTTGGCATGATTATATTGCTTCTTACAAATATTACAAAGCAACCATAGAGTATATCTTTTCTTCAAGTCATTAACTAATACTTACTTTGCTTCATGGAGTCACGTAAGGTTTGTTGCTAAACGATTAATCAGGTTCGGTTTTAAACCCAAGACAAATTCACATGGAGGTTAATATTTTTGACCATAACAGTTTACGGCATATTTTTCATACATTTTGTTTTAGGGAAATATTCAAGATATTCATGCGGCACACAAGCTGTATGTTTGACATCTTGAATGAGATTACAATTTCAGAAATCCAAAAGGGACTGTTTAAAAGAGAAAAATGAATGTTTAAAATATTTGAGAACATTTTAATCAACCAATTGTTTTGCCAATTTTTTACAGATTAAAGATCTAGATGAGGGGGTGTCTTATGTTTTCCGTGTACGCGCACAGAACAAAGCGGGTGTGGGCAAAGCCTCTGAGCCAACCGAGCCAGTGCTTGCTGAAACTAAGCCAGGTAACAAAGGATGTCTAAAGATGGGATTTCAGTATAGTTTATCACACTAAATGAACTTTATATAGTATGTTTAGTATTTGTTTATATAGTTTACATTTATCATGCCTCCGGATTCATAGATACTAGTGGTGACCAAAATGTCTTTAATAGGTACTATGGAGATGGTTGTGGAGGTTGATGATGATGGTGTAATATCATTGAATCTGGAATGTAATAGTCTCACTGCTGACTCCAAGTTCATCTGGTCCAAGAATTATGAGGAGATTAAAGACTCAACACGGCTCACAATGGAAACCAAGGGCAGCAAGTAAGTGTGTTACTAACCAGATAATTGTACTTAATTAATTCTTAACAATAATCTAAACAACCTAATCTATAGATCAAAGATTCAGCCTTGTTGCTTTATTGTTTATATGACAATAGATTATGTGGTATTATTTGCATTGGATATTATGAGCTTTTCGGTTAAGGGTTAACCATTTACTAATGACATTCATTTATTAGTTAAAATAATTGGCTAGCTATGGCTAGCATTTGTAAACAAAGTGTTATAGCAACCTGATGGTCCTGATACTACTAAACTATCCTTTAGAGCAATACCAGAGGCATGGAAATACAAAAGAAAAAATATATGATTTAATAACTATTACCAGGTCCAAAGCCATCTTTAACAGTCCTTCTGAAGATGACCTGGGCATCTATTCCTGTGTCGTCACCCACACTGATGGAGTCTCTGCAAGTTACACTCTCACAGAAGAGGGTATGATGACATAAATGTTCATTATTCTTGCATACTTAACACCTATATTATTGGGGCAGCCAAAGTCCGGTAGATAGAGGACAGGGCTTGTGATCTGATGATTTCCATTTCAATTCCAAGAGTGGCCTTTGTGGCAGTGTCCTCATTGCTGCCTCTTAGTGTGTGTTCACTAGTGTGTGTAAATGTGCACTATCAATACACAGATTGGGTTCAATGTGTAGGAAAAAATTCTGTGGGTGTTTGTAAACCACTGTGGTGAAAAAGTATTCCTAAATCTAAAATTTATTAAGATAAGTTTAAATTATATGTAACACTATTAGTAGACAGTATTGTTCATGTGTTCAAATCTGCCATTATTGAATTGTTTTACTAATTTTTTTCATAGCTAAAACTTCCACATAGATTACACATAGAGTAATTCTTTTCTTAAACATATTTAAGGAGACTGAGAAGTAAAAGTGATTTTGTGCTGTCTTGATTTGGCAGGACTGAAAGACCTGCTGAAGATCAGCCATGAGCACAAATTCCCTAGTGAGTACTGGCATTCTTTTCTTTACAACTCTGCTTTCCTAACAATAGATACTATTATATGTACGTGGTGCATGCGTTCGTGCGTGTGTGCGTGCATGTGTGAAGCACTCAGTAACAAAAACAAGAGTTCAATACTTACATAAATACATAGATCTAATAACTTGCTCTTGAAGTAAAATGTCTCAATTCATATACACTAATTCAGAATCCACTGGCCATGAGATCAAAGGCTCTTGCAGTGTTGATTAATTGCCTCTCCTCCCCAATAGTTATTCCTTTGAAGTCCGAGCTGGCTGTGGAGCTATTGGAAAAAGGCAGGGTTCGATTTTGGCTGCAGGCTGAGAAGATATCTGCAAATGGCAAAGTTGAATATGTCTTTAATGACAACATGATCTCACAGGGAGAGGTGAGAAAACACAGATAGACCACACAGTGTACAAGAAAATGAGGCATGAATCTTGGCATACCTTGATTTAATACATCAAATATTAGAAATACATAGACATAGTGTCGGTTTAAACAGCATTTGTTTGAAAATCGTCTATTTCAGAAATACAAGATGAATTTTGATAAGAATACTGGTGTCATTGAAATGTTTATGGATTCACTGGACAAGGAGGATGAAGGAACATTTACTTTTCAACTTGAGGATGGCAAAGCCACTAACCAGTCCAGTCTGGTGCTCATTGGAGACGGTACTTAACTGTGTACACTATACACTTTTATAATGTATAAATACATCTATACAAATATTTATACAATGTATAAATGTGGACAAATATGGTATAAAAACCACAAGCTGTTCAGTGTGATGCTTTTTTTGTCTCTACAGCATTTAAACAGTTACAGAAAGAATCTGAGTTCCAGAAAAAAGAATGGCTCAGGAAACAAGGTTAACAGTTTACATTATCCACACCATGCTCAACACATTTATCATAATAAGAGTTATTATTTCTTTTTTTTACTATTACGTGGCTTTATGACAATGCCTGTAATGAAGAGCATTGCACAAATACATTTGACTTGATTTGACATTATTTATTTGCTGTATGTAGAGCTAATCAATGTGGTGTTCTCACACAGGTCCACACTTTGTAGAGTTTCTTAGTTATGAGGTCACATCTGAGTGCACCGTACAACTGAAGTGCAAGGTAATCTTTATATGTAGTTTTTGTAGTTTAGTTTCATTTAATTTGATTTTGAAATAACTACTGTGACTGTGTACTGTATGTGTTTTAAGGTTGGAAATGTGAGGAAGGAATCTGTGGCACTCTGGTATAAAAGTGGAAGAGAGATTAAGGCTGATGAAAAACTGGATTTCTCTGAAGGAGTTCTGAAACTAGAAATAGCCCAGGTAATGTCTACAAACATTTAGGATACATTAGAAGTTTTAGACAATATCAAAATACTGATCATTTGCCAAAAAACATGGAAAATTCATGGAATGTTCATCATTTTCATTTTCAAAATGCAGCATTTTAGAGCATTTGCATTTTAGGAAATTTTAAGAAATTTAGGAAAAAGTTATTTTAGATATTTTTTAATTGCTTAATTGGTCCATCCCATAGATATGCATGATTGTTTTGAGCATCACATTAGTAAACACAACATGATCCTCTGTCAAAAGATCTTTTTCAATTCCTTACATGCTTTGATAAAAGCTTCCACTGTTTTCTCACCAGCTTTGTTATGATAAACTGACATGTTTACAGTGATCGCAAGTGTAATTTTATTGCTGGATAATCACTCTATGCTGGAGATGTATTCTAGGAGTGTCTCAAGATAGTGTCTAATGTTTATCGTAAAACAACAGTAGTCAGCAAAAAATTCTGAACCTGCAAGGGTGGCCAAGAGAGCTTTCATTCACCCTATAATGATTGTAGATTTAATAATCTAAAACAATATGAAACTATAACGTGAATTTAATATACAGCATTTCAACACGTATAATGTATGTATAAAGATTACACTCTTAATGATTAAAAATATTGTTCAAGCTGTATATTTGTTAAATGGTTTCCAGATTTCTAAAAAGGATGCTGGTGTTTATGAGGTGATCGTGAAGGATGACAGAGGCCAAGACAAATCCACGCTTAACCTGACTGACCAAGGTTACTGTAAATTATTGTAAAAGTATTAGAGAAGCAGAAAGGTTTTCTAATTTTTATTAGGTGTTATTGTCATAAATAAAACATATTTTGATTTTAATTAAAATAGATTAGATATTTTGATCTGTTTCTAATCTACTTTTTGTCCCCTATTAAAATGACAAAACCTAATTTTACTACAAGAAAATTAACCAGTAAATTCCTTTTTTCATTTTCTAGGATTCAAGGACCTAATGAATCAAGTATTCAGTGTAATTGGTAAGACATTGGTAGTGTATGTTTTGACACACCTGTATTCCTAATAAATCAGATTTGTATCAAAATGCTTTGAAATATTGTTGGAACGTGCCTATTTAATACAAAAGTAGAGGTATAGAAGTAATCGTTAAGTGGATGTTATGATGAATAGCATTTTTTTCTGTATACACACATGGAAATCCATGTATACAGTTGTGTTTATTATACATCATTCAATCTACTTGTATATGGTAGTTTAATTTATACATTGGCCAGTAACTAGTGCATAAACTTAATTTCAGTGCATTTCCATAAATAAATCAATGTCACATTGGCCCTGCAGGTAGTGGTGGTGCCCAAGTTTTCAAAGTTCTAGTCTTGAGTGTTCATGCAGTTATCTTTTATCTTTTTCTTCTCATTACACAAGAACTTTTATGTGGCTTGAAGTTCTTAAAAGTTGAGATATATCTGTAATCATAACAAACTAAAATTCTGCAAATGCAATAACAAGACTGCTTGCTTCTATGCTATTTCATTTAACTGGAAAACAAGCAATACATAAACTAGATAATATACTGGGTGATTAGGCTAAACTGGTTGGGTTGTGTTTTTTGCAGCTAACTCTTCCACTCCTCTGAAGATCCAGAGCACTGAAGAGGGCATCCGTCTCTACACATTTGTCAGCTATTACAATGATGAACTGCTTGTCACTTGGCAACACAAGTATGTGCATGATTGCATGCATGAAAACACTAAAACCTAAATTGTTAAATATGTGATGTGGCCTGGTAAATGTAATAAAATATTTCTAATACTTTTTCATTTAGGGACGCTGCTATTGCCTTCAGTGATCGTATCAAGAGTGGTGTGGTGGGTGAGCAGCTGTGGCTGCAGATCTCTGAACCAACAGAAAAAGACAAGGGAAAGTACGCTATTGAGTTCTCAGATGGAAAAGGAGGATTGAAGAGGACAATTGAGCTAGCTGGACAAGGTAACCACATCAGCTTGTACACACATTGTCGAAGGCCAGCTAGTAAACCTTTGTACTAATGCGTACACTTTCTTTTACATTTTTAGCATATGATGATGCCTATGCAGAATTCCAAAGACTCAAGTAAGTCTCAGAAACATAAAATATGTCATACAAGCTTCTTATATCTGGTGAACACAATGTTCAGTGTAATTGAACAATTCCAAATTCATTGGTTGCAAATACCATATACACTTGCGTACTTCAAGTTTCTACATTTTTATTTTAACATTTTCATTAGTTTAAAATATCGTCACTGTTTTCCATCAGTTTTTGTTTTATCACATGTTAATTGCTGCTTTCACATCATTACATTAAAATCTTCTTACCCCTAAGTCTTAAGATCTCTTTTACTACTCCTTTCACCATCACCATTTCCAATCAACATTCACTGCCTGGTCAACAAAAATCACCACTTGTGACCAAATATGAGCTTTCTATTGGATAATAACTGCATGGGTGATTATCTTTCAGCTGGCTACAAGTTTTATCAATTTATCTCCAACTGGTGCTTCTCATTCTTAAACAACCTTGTGGAAAGACACATCCTGCAGTCATGAAAAGATGTCAGTGTGTTTGAGAAGGGTAAAACTATTGCCATGCATCAAGCAGAGAAAACAGCTAAAAAGATTGCAGAAACTACTAAAATTGGTTTGAGAATATTAATAAACTAAAATGATAGTGGGGACGCAAAGAAAAAATTCAGCCAGAAAAAACGTCTTGAATGATCTTCATCAGCAATCACTTAAACAACTGGACTGTGAAGCAATGGACGAAGGTCTCGTGGTCTAGATGTACCCTGTGATTGGCGCATCAGGGGAGGAAGAGAAGCAGGTGAGGTGATGCACCCATCATACCAAGTGCCTACAAGCTTGTAGTGCTATGGTCTGTGGTTGCTATTGGTCAGGTCAAGGTTCAGCAACAGTAGAATGAGATCAGCTGACCACCTGAATCTACAGAATGAAAAGGTTATTCCATCAATGGATTTTTTTCTTCTCTGATGGCACAGGCATATTTGAAGATGACAATCCCAGGATTGTCGAATTGTGAAAAAGAGGTTCAGGGAATACGAGACATCATTTTCACAAATGGATGGGCCACCAGATTACAGACCTGAACCGCATTAAGAATTTTTGGGATGTGCTGGAGAAAGTTTGTGCAGCAATCAGATTCTACCATCAACAATGCAAGATCTTGGTGAAAAATGTATACTTCACTGGATTATAATAAACATTTTACATTGCAGAAGTTTACCTAAATAATGCCACACTGAATGTGTGCTGTAAACAAAGCTAAAGGCGGTTCAACAAAATATTAGAATTTGTGACCTCTTTTGGTGGCAACTTTTTTTTTTCTTTTTTTTTTTTTTTTTGGTGGGGGGGGGGGGGTAAAAAGGTTGTTAAAGTGAAAATAAAATTGTGAGGTCACTAGAGTGTGAATGAATTCTTGTTGCCTTGGTTTTATATAATCTAGCCATTAAAAGCAAATCTGCTCAATTAGTGGTTTTGATTTGTTGAATCAAAGGCATTCAATCTTTCCATAACACATTTTCAGAAACAATGTCGACCCATTTGTGTATTAAGGGTTCCAGCAAATAATCATTTTCTGATGATTACTTTTTTACTCACAGCCAACAAAATAGGCAGTATTTTAACGTTTTTAAAATGAGATTTAATGCCGGGATTAGCAGTTTTGTATCTGGCATAACATAACTTTTTTACTGTGTATAAAGCTTCACTTTCTTCTCCTCACAGACTGTCACGATGATGTGGTGAAGATAGTCGAGATGGCCTGCAAGCACAATGTCTGCCTCATCCCATATGGAGGTGAGGCATTTTGTCATGTGTGGGGCATTTAAAAATATGTTTACCCTAATTATTGACCTTCTTTGCCTTTAATTAATAGTAGTGATGAATACATACAAATTTTGTGTTAAAACTCCACTGTGTTACATTTTAGGTGGAACTAGTGTCTCCAGTGCTCTAGAGTGCCCTCCGGAGGAAACTCGAACCATTGTCTCTCTAGACACCTCTCAGATGGTGGGAACACACACACACATATGTAGGGCTGTCCACAACCAAGGATTTTGTTGGTCGACCAGAGGTCGTCATTTACTTCAACTAATCGACTAATAGTCG
>JAOTRQ010000028.1:2532383-2546849 GCA_028565875.1 Hoplisoma paleatum
TATATATAGTGTGTGTATTTGCTGCACTGAGAGAATAAGCTACTTTCAGTTTAATTGTACTTGTGTATAGTGACAATAAAAGGTATTCTCTTCTAAATCAGAACAGAATAACTTTTATTGTCTGATTTAATTCAACAATATTAATTTAAATTTCAATATAAATCCACTCCAAGCATGTGTTATCAATTTAAAAAGTTCAACATTACGTTTAGGAAATACATGCTCACATAGGAGTGCACATAGAATAATAATGATACTAGAACAGAACGTTGTGGGATGCCATGTCCGCCATGGGTGCCACTCTCACTGATTCTTATAACAACTGTGAAGATAAATATGTATCCGATAAGATCTAAAGCCAGTAAGACCCAACAGGTTCATAGATATGGTGTAGTGTAAACCTTTATGTTACTGCCATAATTACTCACATTCAATTACTTTATTACAAATATGCCCAGACCTCCGTCTCCTTAACCACCTCTAACAGTTCTACTTGGGTGATTCCATGGCATTCCCTGCCCAATATATAATCTTGCCAGTGTGTCGTGGGTCTTCCCCGGGGTCTCCTCCCAGTTAAACTTGCGTGTAACACTTCCCCAGGAGGCATCATGACCAGATGCCCGACCCACCTCAACTGGCTCCTGTCGACATGGAGGAGTAGCAATTTTTTCCTGAGTTACTCTCAATTCTCTTGCTCTTTCTCTTCCTCCCGCTCTCTCTCTAAGATAAAGTCCAGACACTCTTCGGAGGAAACACATTTTCAGGCACTTATACTAGCAATCTCATAACCTACAGCCCATAACCCTAGATAATGGGAAGTAGGTCGAATGGATGGGAATAGTGGAAATATTGATCAACCAGTAAATTGCGAGCCTTGCATTGTGACTCGGCTCTTTCGTTATTACAACAGACCGATAGAGAGTACCGCTGACCCAGCACTGATTACTTTCAGTATAATAAAATGAATCATTAATGTTTGTTATTATCATTATTAATATTAGTATTAGGGCTTGGGTGATTCAATTATTACTTACTCACACTAATAAAAAAGGGGATGTTTACTGTGCATGTACTTCTAGAACTTCCTCTGGATAACTGGATGTTTAATACATGTACACTGCCTTATTATGGAAGACGCGTCAGTGCTGTCTCAGTATCAATTCTAAAACAGGTTAAAAATCAAAAGAAAATGAATCAAAAGTAGCTTAAGGAAAGGCAACGGGTTTTAAAAACTGTAGCAGATCATTTATTCACCATGTTTGGTGTTACGGACTACAATATAACCCAACTACTCAGGAGGGCAAAAGTTCTCTGCTTTTTGATGGAAAGCTTAAATCTTGATTTATGATCTCACTTTATAAAAACCTCATCAGTGTCTCGTGATAACCCTGCACACCGTGACATGAGTGATGTCATTTGGAGCAGTGAATATTTTTCCTATGACGTTACACTACTACTTACTTGTACTGAACTGTGATTTGATATTGCATGCACACTTTTTTTATTAAAATAATTCATGTTAGAGCAGACTAACCAAACAGGAAAAGCAACAGATCCAAATAAATCCTTCTGTCAACAGTTCTTCTCATTGCTTGCACAATAGATCCAGCCAATTATTTTTTCAGGAGCTTTTTTTAAATAATGAACAAAGCTTGTGCTGAGTACAATCTCAAAGCTCCTTCGTTTGTAGTTCAAAAGTTCTGTGAATGAATATTGGGTGTTGCTTAAACTGTTGAAATACTTGAAATGAGATCTTTATAAAAATACCATGGTCATCATTACACAACAATGCTGTTGTGGTGTGGGAGTATTAGGTTTACACTGGGGTGGTGGTGGTGGTAGTGGAGTTCAACCAAAAAGCCAGGACAATGACCAAAATCAACGCTGTGTGAGAAATGAGAACATCATGTTTAGAGCTGATCACCGACATGATTCAATGGATAAAAATTTACTTTGGTTCATGAGAGGCAATGAAGTCATAGTAAAGCAATGGAAAAACGATGTCTTCTCTATTATGTTGGCATAGAAACCTCCAAAAACCTAAATGAATCAGATATTTCATTCCATTAGTATAATCTAGATCACCCGTATGAGCTGATTTAATAGATTGACGCTAGTAAAAAATGAAAACTAATCATATACACTGCGCAGCAGTTGGTGTAAAAGTGTAGCTCACATTTTGTATGTTGTGTTGTTAAAAAAGTAGGATGTAGAAGATACCTGGCTTGAACGAGCAACCTTCTGGCTACTTGACCAGTATCTTAAACACTAGGCTGTGTACATGCATGTTGATTCTCTATTGTGGGTGAGACATTATGTCATGTGTCCAGCATAGGCTACTACATGACATTACAGTACAACATTGACCATCTTATTCTCCACACTTGAACGAAATTGAGCATCTGTCAAACCACCTTGATCTACAATTCAAGCAGCTGTGAAATGCACTGTAGTCAGCATGGCTCGAGATACCAGTGACATCCTACCAGGACCATATCTAGTACTTCCCAGGTGGTCTAGCTACTGTCCATGATCATAAGGAGTTTACATAAATGATAAATAAATTGTATCTCTTTTGCTGGTATAGGCATTATTTAGACATCAGTTCTGGTATTTTAGTATCAACATCTGACTCCACTGCTTGCCACTAAATCACATTCTGTAAATATTCTATACATTTCTGGTGACAGGAATATGTTTTGAATAGTGGATTTGAATAGTCACCTTTTTACTTCCATTATGTAGACATTTGTTTATGGAAATTATTACCTCTGGAAGGAACTGTTCATTACGGTAAGTATATAATACACACAGGTGTATTTACACAGTGGTTAGTTTAATATTCTGCTGAAGTCTGGACACACAAACGATAATTGTTGTTATGACACATACTGATTATGCTACTGAGATGTTACACAACATGATCATCTAATTACACACATATTACAGACGACTAATTATGCATGTGAAGTAGTAATTAACTTAACTTATTGTTGTTAC
The DNA here is from genome assembly GCA_028565875.1 of Hoplisoma paleatum. Classification (NCBI taxonomy): domain Eukaryota; kingdom Metazoa; phylum Chordata; class Actinopteri; order Siluriformes; family Callichthyidae; genus Hoplisoma; species Hoplisoma paleatum. Next base: position 2,535,384 of record JAOTRQ010000028.1, read on the forward strand.
ATAATGTGAATTTATGTTTAAAGTTTACTACTACTATAGTAGTATAGCTACAAAATGTACATAGGATGTGCTTGTACTTAAAATACTATACTATAGTTAAATACTATAAACATCTGATTACAGTGCTGACATAGGCTTAGTAATGACATCTGTCTACATCTGTCTGCACTGTGCCAATGCACAAACATGACAACTGTTTACATTAGTAACTCACATGCCTACAGATTTATGTTCACACTGGTAAATCGGTGTAGGTATCTGTGCACATCGGCTATGTACTAGGGGTGTCTTAGTGGTTGAGGTAATGGGCCGGTTCAAGCCCCACTACCACCTGTTAAGCCCCCTTAGCAAGGGCCTCAATAGCTCAAAATGGTGTTCTGTTGCAAATGGAAGTTGCTTTGGATTAAAGATAAAATATAAGTAAACATTAGAATATGTAAATACGCTGTTTCCTTGAACTATTTTTGTGTATGATGATGCCTACCTTCATTATATTAGCAAATTAATTTTGTTGCACCAGTTTAAGTTATATTTCTTATGTTTTAGATGATTGGAGTTAGTTGTTTCCATATATATTATAGAGTTTCCATGTTGCTAAAGTATTCTTTTATCGATTTTAGTAAAAAAAAAAAAAAGTAATTTGCTAAACGTTTGTATTACATCACATGAATAAAAATAAACACAGAGAACGGTGCAGCTGTATAAATAATCTCAAAAGAGGTTAACACATTAAATAGTATTGAAACCATTAACAATGACACCCAATAAAAGACTACAATGAGATTAGAGACGCTGGCTGCATGTACAGATCCCACAAAACCACAATTGAACACTTCAGCAACTCTTCCTGATACGTATACAATCCTGAATAGTCAGCCACATTTAGCCTCTTGTCATGTATTGATTAGAATGATTTCTGTTTAGAGCTTGCATCATAGAGAACAAGAATAATTTTGAATCAGCAGCTGATGTAGCAGCAAGGAGCCTCCCAGATGGAGCTACGGGACAAAAGGTTGGGAGTGAAAGCAGCAAGGGGCACAAATAATCAGCTGCAGCAGATGCATCTTTCTCAATGCATTTGCTGAGCAATGAAAAATCTGTGTCACAACCTTTATTTACACATAACATGCATTGCATTATTGTAAATCTGGTTATGTCCATACATTTCTATTTATTTTATTATTTACAATTCAACATCCTGCTCAATAAATAAATAAATAAAGTCTACACTGGCTTTTTTCTGGGATCGTAGTGATAAGAAGCGAGGATGCAGCCAAATGCCCTGTAAAACAATTCAATAATCCATCAATCTCTCTAAACTCTGCTGAGGAAAACATTAAACCGGTCATAAAATCCTGTCCTACCCCCTGCATATACAAACGATTCAAGCTAACAGCATTTACCGCTGTGGTGAGACTTGACCACATTGCTTAGTCAATATGAAGTCATGCTATTGCTATTACTAATAAGCCATTCGCAGCTATAAATAAATTTGAGGGGTTCACTGGCATTTGTGCTCGTTCAATAAAAAAACTACCTGGACAGTGCTGGAGTCAGTCGCGGGTTCCTTTGCACCGAACAGGTAAGTCTAAGTCTTTCTACCCTACATGCCTTACACACAAAGAGCTGCTACAAAGCTAAAAGTAGCCTATATTGTCCTATATTAAACAAATAGTAATAAAATATGATTTAAAAACAACTGTGGGACAAAGAAGGGTAGGCAAGAGGGGTGTCGACATAATTTTAGACATGTAGTATACTGCACTTTTTTGGTTTTGCTTCTATTCTGATCACCGCTTGAAGATGACTCCCAAGAGTTATGACAGTTGATTTTAAGGAGCAACCAAGAGTAAAAGGTGACAATTTCCTCACTCAGTGTCGAACACATTGCATATTTGGCTTCAACTGATGACATTTCTACGCACTAAAATCATAAAACAATCTGACTGTATACACCTCGACTCAGAAGTGTGGAATATAACATACCAAACCTCCTCATAACCCTGCACTGTTTTATTAATAACTGTTTACACAGCACTACTGCACTTTCTTTGTAACATATAAAACCAGAATGTAAATACTGTTCAATAGCAGAGAGTAGAAAAACACTTTATTACTGTAAATTCTTATTTCATCTTAACTTCTGTCTGACATTCTCAACGAGCAGCAAAGTAAGAATTTCATTGTACAAGGAAAACTGCTTTCTTATTGTGCATATGACAATAAATCTTTGAATCTTGAAACAGAACAAATAAAAGCAACTTTCTCACATTTCATGTGATTTTTATTTCACATTTATAGTAAAATTCTTTTATTGTTGACGTTCTGGTGATAAAATACAAACGTCCCGATTCGACTGAAATGAACGAGTCACATAAACCGAGTCGCTCCCCGACTAAAGCGGGTTCGAGTCCATGTTAAGGCTCTGGATCAATTTTTTAATCATCATAACACAACACATCATCAGTGATATTTGTAGATAAACTCATATAAAAGACCTTATAAATCAATGTTTACAAATCTCCTGGTATTTTCCAGTGTTCAATAGAAACGTAAAATGAATAAAATCATACATTTCAACATTTATCATGTTAGAAATCAAGTAAAAGTTATTATGAGCGATTATTTACTGCTATAAAGTTAAATCACATAATTGAGCTATTGTTTCTTACTTTGTTGACGTTTGTGTTTGTCACAATTTCCTGTGGAGACTTCAGTCACAGTTTCATTTGCGGCACCACGAATTGGCCTGAATTATAAATCTGTTCGGGTGTGTAAAGATCATTTTTGTTCACATTCTATTGCATGGATTTATAATCTCACCAATATGGTTTCTTTAGACCAGGAATAGGAGGGGTTTGATCTTAATATTGAGGGCTGAACCCGCATCAGATTCCACTTGATGAATTAAAAAAAAAAAATAACCATCGTGCCCCACCCATTCTACCTCTCAAAGTAAGGTGTTAAAAATACACGCTGAATTTAATACCTGATGGATGTCTGTTCTTTCAACAGGTAATAACAGAAGCTGACTCTTCTTTCATTTGGATTTTTTTCACTTTTTCTTTAAACCCAAATCCTCTTCTGTCTCTTCATTCCCCTCATCAGCGTGTATTTTTATGACCTTATTTCGTTTCTGCTATCTTCAGAGAGGGGGATCTGTGACAGCTCTTCATGGCAGTCAGAAGGGGACACGGTAGATACATGAAAGTGAGTAGCTTTTGTATCCAATAGGAGTACAAAATCGATGTAGGAAACACTAGGCGTCCTTTTCCTGTCCAATGAGTCGTGAAAGTGTGCGCGGGAGCACTAAAACATTGGGCTCACCTTTATCAGAACACTTGTGTTTCAATTCTTTAAAGCACGTTGGTTTCTGTGTCCTCTCTCAGGAGGCGTATGACATGTCGAACGGTTTCGAGGATCACATGGTGGATGAGGCCAAAAATGCCAAGACAAACCTGATTGTAAATTACCTGCCTCAGAACATGTCTCAGGAGGAGCTACGCAGTCTCTTCAGCAGCATCGGTGAGGTGGAGAACGCCAAGCTCATCCGAGACAAAGTGGCAGGTCAGTATGTTCATCATGAATCACGTGTGCACACACACACACAAAACCATGAGGGTTCTCCACCTACCGTCTACAGCTCGTGAACATGTTCTCACCTGATTTACACCTGAAGTGGGTGTCCTGTGTTGCACAAGTTAAACGTTTATTAGAAACGTTGATTCTAATGTAAATGATTGGGTTTGTAATGCTGAGGTTCAGATTCATGCTACGCTGGTGCTTCCTGAACGTGTCTCCACCGAGTCCTCCTGCACGATGATGTACCATGTGACTCTTTGTTTTATTTTCATGGTTTCAGTTTTGATTTTTTTTCGTCAGCAATACTTCATTACTTTCTAATATTTTGCTGTTTTCTTTGTTCTTTTGTATTGTAAGATTGTTTTGTTAATTTGCTTTATTTTGTTCTTTTTTTATGGTTTTGTTGTTGTTTTTGTGTTGTTTTCTCCAGGCCACAGTTTAGGGTACGGCTTTGTTAACTATGTAAACCCTAATGATGCTGAAAGAGCAATCAATACTCTGAATGGTCTGAGGCTTCAGTCTAAAACCATCAAGGTAATTTATCTTATCATTTTATCTGTTATTTAATATTATATATCAGCATTGTACAGCCCACTGTGTGTGGCGTCCTGATTATACTCATTCATGTCCTTTACGAAATAGTCTGTGGCACCGACCACAGTCAGATGAGCTTTACTTTTCCTTGAACTTCATACGTTCCAGGTGCATTAATTAAAGGCAGGTGGAGACTTGCTGCTGATTATTTCCTTCATGAAAGCCTGAAATCTCTATAAAGCGGAGGTCACCAGTCACACACACATACACACACACTGTTTCTGTGTTCATGTAAACAGAACTAGGCTATAACACAGTGTGTCCGAGGGCTTGTGATACAATTCCTTGATTCTGCCTGTTTTTGACGCAGTTTTGTGTGATTAGTTGTGTGAAGAGAAGTTGAATAATTACACTGAGATCATTTCTTAAATGATTAGCTTAAATTTCACACCGTTTCAGTTAGCGGTAATGCCTGATGGGATTTTGTGTGAGTGTAGTTCTGGACTTGTGTTGGTGTGTGTTCCCCTGCAGGTCTCATACGCTCGGCCCAGTTCAGACTCCATCAAAGATGCTAATCTTTACATCAGCGGCATACCAAAGAACATGACGCAGAAGGATGTGGAGGACATGTTCAACCGCTACGGTCGCATAATCAACTCTCGTGTTCTCGTCGATCAGACTTCAGGTATACACACACCACATGTTAATTTTTATTATTTAAAATGTTATCTACTTCTGATTCTTGGTGAACTCAAAGATTCTGGTCTCTCTCAGGTTTGTCCCGGGGCGTGGCGTTTATACGCTTCGATAAGCGTTCTGAAGCAGAAGACGCCATCAAAGAACTGAACGGACAGAAGCCGCCTGGTGCATCCGAACCCATCACCGTCAAATTTGCAGCCAATCCGGCCACAGTCAAGAGCACACAGATCATCTCTCAGATCTACCAGGCCCAGTCACGCCGTTTCGGGGGTCCCGTCCACCACCAGGCACAGAGGTTCAGGTACTATGTGTGTGTGTGTGTGTGTGTGTTATTTCAGCAGCAGGTGTAGATCCAGGAACGGAAACAAACCTAACACACACCCCCCCCAACACACCCCCTTTCCCATTCTCTCTGCAGGTTCTCTCCGATGGGCGTGGACCACATGGGGGGCATGCCGGGCGTGAACATGGGTGGTAATTCCCAGGGTGGCTGGTGTATCTTCGTGTATAACCTGGGGCTAGATGCAGATGAGGGGATCCTGTGGCAGATGTTTGGGCCCTTCGGAGCCGTCACCAACGTGAAGGTGATCCGTGACCTCAGCACCAATAAGTGTAAGGGTTTCGGCTTTGTCACCATGACCAACTACGAGGAGGCGGCCGTGGCCATCGCCAGTCTTAATGGCTACAGACTTGGGGACAAGATTCTTCAAGTCTCCTTCAAAACCAACAAGGGCCACAAGTAGAGGGGCCCTGGGGCCTCGCCCTTTTTATTGTTCTATAGCTACGTTAATGTGCTGTACTCGCTTGCCACTCTCACTGTACCAGTCACCACACACACATCCAGCTGGTTATTTCTCTGTGTGCGACTCTCAGCTGCTCCTGGCGGTTGGTTGTAAGGTGTGCAGGAAGTGAAGCAGGATGAAGTTTTCAGTAGATTTCAGAATATTCATTCCCTTATGTTCTATGTGAATCTTCACATCAAATCTGATCTTTAGTTTATTTCGTATTAAAAATCCACTTTGTGTTCTGAAGTTGCCGGGTGAGAAAGTTTTGACCCGTTTTTGTAAATATGAGGTTTTTACCTTCAAGATTTACTGCATGAAACAAGTTTCTGTTCAAAATGATCGTCTTATAATCAACATGCAGCATCTGTGCGAGACACCTTTTCTTAGTTTTTTTTATTTTGGTAAAGGCCCCTGTAATATTTTTCATTTTTTTCTAGTAACACTTCCCTCTGTTTATTATTTTTTTATTATTTATGTGCATTTCTTCACCCAATTGCTGAGAGCATGAGAGCGGTCCAAAGTAACACCTGATCCGACCCCCCACAATATAATCACAGTAATAATTTAAATCATAATTATTGTTCTCTGTTCTGGAAGTGTTTTGTATTATTGCTCAGTACTAATTCTAGATGCCGTTTTGTTTACTTTTGTTGCATTTTGTGTTTTGATATTTACAATCATTAAATTTTATTTAGATTTGAATTTTTTGTTTCGTTATTTCCTTAATTTTATTGGCTGTGTTATTATTTATTGCTCATGACACATTTTAGAAATTGTCAGTATTGTTTATAAATGATTTCCTGTCTTTACTTAGGTAGTGTCTGTATTTAGCAGGCTTTAGTAAATTAGATAATAGAATGATTTCGTCATGTTTTTAGTATCAGGATTTCTAGTTCACAAGTTTATATTCAATAGTTGCTCTCGGGTGCTTGATTTAATACAGCTGACAGTAGTTACAGTGTTGTTGGGTTTTACAAGCTTGCTGGACTGTGGTCAGCTGAATGAGTTCTGTGTTCTTCATTCGAAAATGTGTAATAAATGTCGATTCTACACGGTGACTGAAACGATACAGATAAAAGTTCTCAGGAAGCTGAATGAGGAAGCTGACTGGGATCTCGTCTCTACACTGGAGATTTACACAATTTTGTAGGTTTGCTTGTATTTTGATGTTGAATAAAAGTTTTGTGCTCAGAAAAACTGATAAAGTTCATCAGGTTCATGTCCCACATCCAGCCGGTGTGATGGGCAATTGTATGTGTGTGTGGGGGGGAGGGGAGTATTGTGGGATTAATGAGCGCCACAGATTCTTACTCAACATCACTCAGTAGAGCAGGATTAGAACCTGACACTCTGATTACTGAAAGTGAGTTTATTATTCAGTACTGAGATCTGATTTATTACATTTAATTTGTCACTTGGACGTGTAAAGAAGAAACAAAAGTTAATTTTTATAAATCTTTTATGGCAGGTTTGAGGTTTCTATAACTAAAGAATTAGATCAAAATCCTAAATCGAAAAGAAAATTATAACACGTGATGCTTTTGTGTGCTTTTGTGTTTAACATGATATACATTATTATATAACGTATTTAAAATGACAGATTTCATGCCTCAAATCAAACGTAGTTGGTGCCGTGAATCACAACTGCAGGGATTCTAATCCACTGGAACCATAAAATGTAATCTTTTCTCAGATGTAAAACCTACTAATCTTATTAAGATTAATTCTGCATTCAGGTTAACACACACACTGATGTTACTGTTTTTATTGTTTAAGCATTATATTTACTGTTGAAACTCTTGGAGCAGAATTATCTGCTCCTCTTGATGATCTTTCTGCTTCAGGTGGGTAAATCCTTATTCAGATTTATCCACATTCTTTTTATTATCTGATGGATTATAGTTGCATCAGGGTTTTAGTCAATCTGGTGTGATAGTGGAGGCGAGTCTCCTCGCTGTTAGAAATAATGAAGGTCGCTTGTGCTCGTAATAAAGCTTAATAAGCTTAGTATGTAGCATGTAGTGATTAAGTTCCTGTTTGCTGAGGATAAATCCCTAAACTGTGGGATTAAAGCTGGAACATCCTGGTAAACTTCTGCATCCTCACCAATAAATTAATTGGATTATTGTGAGAAGCAGATTAAGAAGATCCCAGGATGTTGAGGTCGGCGTCTGCTGTAAGGAAACTCCTCCACCAGTGTGTGTGTGTGTGTATTACGTGTGTTTGTGGGTAGTGTGTGATGACCTCGAGAGAGCAGCTGAGGAAGATGTCGACTCTGGGAGAACAGGATGAAAAACACTGGTACAGACTCATCAACAGCATTTCGGCTGGAGGTACGAAACAATACAATACTGTACAGTACAGTACAATAATGTGTGTATAAGTGTGTGTGTGTGTGTGTGTACAGAACTGAGGCAGAGGCAAGAGATGATGAGGAACTCGATCCTGACCTCACAGGTTCTTGGGCAGCAGAAGTTCCAGTTTGAACCTCGATTCATGGAAAGGTTTGTAATGGTTTTACTTTGATCAGTGGAATCATCAAGGGTGAGTCTGAGTGTGTGTGTGTGTGTGTGTGTGTGTAGGGACCTGGTTCCTCCTACTGAAATGGTTTCCTCTTCTGAAGCTCGTCACCATGGACCCTCACTGCCCCAGCACTCCAGTGTACTGAAGGGACGAGGGTTCACAGCCCCAGGTCAGTGTGATGGATCACAGTTTGTTTTAACCTTGCATCGTGTACAAACACAATCAGAACTCTCATAAAGTTTTGTCTGTTTAATGTTTTTAATAATCAGAAGCGTATGGCTTTCTTCCCCCTGAAACCATGGAAACTGTTGCTAGGAGACAAGAATACTTACACAAACAGAACATGGCCAGGTAAAGTTCTTTTCCACATTCTCCTCTGATAATTAGATGAAACGTCGGAACGATCACAGTGTAGCATGTTTATATTTTTGTAAATGTTCATGCTTAAGAAGAAACGGTGAGTAGACAAGAAATAAAAAAATCATTCATATAATCATATGAAAACAAACAATAACAGGAATTATGGATTTGAAAAGGTCATGTGATCAGTCTTAATCCTCTTCACAGCGCAGGTGTTACAATTCTTTGTAATGATATTTGTATCAAATGTCCACTAGAATTGTCCCGCCAGTATCACACATTCATTGTTGTTTAATCATCAGATGTATCAGTAGCTGAAAAGCTTATTTGGAAGGCAGGATAAGTTTTATTAATACAACAACTTTCATACATCGTAGCTACACATAAAACATTTTTTAGGCATTAAAACATTTAAAATCCGTTCTTGAGAAACTTTTAAAGATTCTAGAAAATAGTTTCAGTTACTAATAAATCTATGTGAGCAACTTTATTATTATTAGATTTATTAGTTAATTGGCTACAAACGTTACTGTTGAAATGTAAATCAGAAAACCACAAATTAAAAAGGTGCATACAATTTTTATTAGAATTTTATTAAAGGAATGAAAGCTATTGATGTGTGTTTTTATTTAAAATTTGATTTTACATGTGTATTACACTTTGCTTGTTCGATATTCAGTGTTTAAGCAAGTTTTTTGTGTCCATATGAAAATTGTCATTGTTGTATCTGGAGGAAGATTTTTTCAATAAAATTCTACATTCTACAAAATAAATCCCCATTCTACATAATAAACATTCTCATCAAATAGATCCTGAAAACAAAAAAATGCATTATTATTATTTTTGTTGCCAAATTCAGGATGGAAATGAATGCCATCCTTCAGCAGAAGGAATTGGAGAACCAGCAAAAGAACCAGATGGTGAACCCCATGATGTACCAGCATGTCAGTCCCCATCCCACCATCTTCAGAGGACGCCATCGTCTACAGGATAGCCATGAGGTATTCGGTCTACACTCCAACAGCTTTCTGATGTCTGCCGGCCCCTATCCACCAATCAGCACACTGCACCGAGAAAGGGGGCGGCGCCCAGGGCGGAGACCAGCCAATCAGAAATGCCCTGAGGCCACATTATTTCAGCTGGACAAAAACCAGGCTGAGGAGAAGAATGTGGACCAACATCCTGGAGGAGCTTCAGTGAACGAGAAGGAAGCTGATCATGAGGACAGGCCCGCCATCAGTGCTGATGCTAACACCAATAAACCCCACCTGGCTACGATGGACGCTGAGCTAGCAGGCCAATCAGGAACCAGACTAGAACAGATGGAGAGCAGTCAGAGCAGAATGACCAGCGAGATGAACGTCAATGTCCAGGAGAAGATGCTGTTCCAACCGTTGCCGCTGTCCACTGTGCCGTACATCTTTCAGAACTCACTGCTTCCCCCTGGTGGGTGTCTCTAAGAACAGCTCTCGCATTTGCTTGTAGAATGCACTGTATAGCCAAAAGTCTTTGGACACTGACAGGAGACGTCCAGAAGAAGTGAACAAACATCTCCACATTATAATCGATCAGTTACTTTCATTACTGAATGAAACTGAGTAACAGTTTCTGTGCTTTTACTGGTATAATGACGAGAACGTCGTCAGTAATATGATTTGGCATTTAGTGTCGTACTGAGGGTAACTTCACTTTTCTGGTTTGTTCCTGAACTCAGCAACAGAAGATCTGCAGAAGTGGACGGTCGAGGACGTTTATAACTTCATCAGTAACATTCCGAACTGCTCTGAACATGCTCAGGTAACAAACACAAACCATCACTTTCTCTTTAGCTAGAGTCAGCCCAAATATTTCATGCAAGATATTCTCATTTACCCATAAACCCGTATTGAATCTGATACTTTGACTTGAACTGAAGGTATTTAAGGATCATCTGATCGATGGAGAAACATTACCACTGCTAACAGAAGATCATCTCCTGGAGACACTTGGTCTAAAACTTGGTCCTGCTCTAAAAATTCGCTCTCAGGTGAGTTTGGCTACTTTTTATTCTCGTTTTATTCCATACTCACCAACTCTAACGGTGGGTGACAATGAACCCAAACTTTAAACCTGTTTGTGAGGGTAAATGTGCACTGATCCTACACTTAAACCTAACAGACACGAAGCCTATGTGACATTAGTGAGCTATATTTGAGTTTTACTTCTGTGCAGGTATTGAGGCGTCTTGGTGGGACCCTGTTTGTGAGGGTGAGCGTACCCCCCCTCACTGCCCCATCTCTGCAGCAGCCAATAGAGAAACACGATGATCGGTCATGTGATGTTACATCTCCAATCACCTGTAATGTGGATCTACAGCAGAACTCACCACACCCGAGTCACGATCATCACACCTGACATTATTATTCCTGTTGTATTTGTTTATGGGGTAACGATGATGAATTACAGTAAACATTTTTAATGTGTGTTCAATTTATCAGCTCTATTCATAATGATATGACTGTACTGTACAAATACAGTATTATCACCTACACCCTAAATAGGGTCCCAATCAAGTGTAGGAAAGGTTTTTGAGATGCCAGTTTCAGACAATCATTTACAGCAAATTCATGGCTAATACCAATCGTACTTAAATCAACTTTTAAATCAGTAATTGTGAAAATATTTCTTAATCTTATTAAAAATACATAAAATGTTTTATGGAGTTTTTGTATTTTAACAGAAATAAACAATCACAAATGAGTTTCTGTTTATTTAAAAATATAGATGAAATTACAAAGGATACAGAGAATAATAAACAGTACCCGGGTCATCGTTCATGTTCAGTACCCGGGTCATCGTTCATGTTCAGTACCCAGATCATCGTTCATGTTCAGTACCCGGGTCATCGTTCATGTTCAGTACCCCGGTCATCGTTCATGTTCAGTACCCGGGTCATCGTTCATGTTCAGTACCCCGGTCATCGTTCATGTTCAGTACCCGGGTC
>JAOTRQ010000028.1:2546949-2557721 GCA_028565875.1 Hoplisoma paleatum
TCTACAGGGATCATGTTTCTGTGACTACGGGACAATTTTCACATTTCCGATCAACCTAGTGCATGTTTTTGGACTGTTGGAGGAAACCGGAGTGCCCGGAGGAAACCCACGCTGACACGGGGAGAACATGCAAACCCCAGCCCGACCCGGGGATCGAACCCGGGACTTCTTTCTGTGAGGCGACAGTGCTAACCACTCAGCCACCGTGCCGCCAGATTGTGAGTAGGTACTAGCATTCTCGGTTTAGGTACGAGCCACAATGTACCCCCCTTGGGGGTCCCACTTAGGGATCCCCCTGCAGCATAAGACTGTTACATTTGGGAGAAATTGGAGAACAGTGAATAAATACAATAGTTAGCACATCAACTAACAAACTCTTGATATCACTATCACTAACTGCATTTTGAACCATTTTGTAGCTTTAAAACAATCATCAAGCTCATAAGTAAAGAATGCAACTCCGAGGCAGCACAATCCTTTACAAAATACTCTCATCACGTGTTTTACTTATAAAGTGACAATTAAATGGACTCAGTATTAATCATCGAGCACTTACTCTGATTATCAAGTGGTACATCTACTCTAGAGTTTACTTTTATTGATCGTAGTCCATCTAGAAATTGTCCATGTAGCAGTTTGTAACATTAACTGTATTAAGCAACACTGTTACGTTCTTCGCTGTGTAGCACACGGGAACCGAAGGCACTATGTGTATGTGCTTATTGTCTTCATGCAGACATTTCCAGTTTGCAAATTCAACCAATAAAGTTCAATAAGTGGATAGACTAAAGAACAAGGGAGAAAAAACTCATTCTTTTTTAGAGTCAAAATTCACCTAAATAAGTTTTAAGGTTTTTAATGTAAATACTGAAATCTAATCAGTTTCATCATGGGTAAATAAAGAAAGTTGCGTACTTGAATTCATTATTTAAAAACAGAATTTAAGCTGTTAAGAGGTGAAGGAGCAAATTTTTTTACAAGTGGCAACCTTTTATTTCTTATTTTACTAATTTAGAGGTTCTACCCAGTTGATTGTGTGCTCTTTTCCTGTTTTATTCTGTTTTTCTTCTTTATATTTTCTATGTTGCTGAACGGTGTTGGCTGGTCGCAGTGGGTCGAGTGGGTATGGGGTGGGTTGGGGTTTTACTTCTCTTTGAGTTTATTTAGATTTTTGAGTTTAGATAAATAATGTTTCAATAATTCTATCAGGGTGTTTATATTGTTTATTTCTTTTCTTAAAAAAAAGTGGAATGTGTCAATATATCTTTCTGATGTATGTGTTATATTGCATTGTTCCAATAAAAATATTTTGAAAAAATAAAATAAAAGCCTCCTGATGTTGGAAAGCATGATGAATTTCGGTACAGGAATCCACCCTGATTTATTTGTCCACCTTCCCCAAAACATCTTATGTTATCATTTATAAGATGTTTTGACTACTCCAGATTTCCTCAAGGTGTAAATGGTTTTTTGTGTGTAGTTGTAGTCTAAAACTTAACGTACTAGACTGGTAACCCGGAGATCGATGGTTCAAACCCCTTGACTGCCAGGTTGCCACTGTTGGACCCTTGAGCGAGACCCTTAAATCTTAATTGTTTGAACTGTATGTAGTTACAGTATACAGCAGTAAACAGATGCTGACCAGAATAGATAACTGGTGGTTAGAGAACTGGACTTGTGATTGGCGCCGGTTCGATGCCCTTGAACGAGTCACCGAACTGTCTAACTGCTCCCCGGCTGCCGTGGCTAGGGCTGCCCGCTGTATTGGCCACGCATACTCACTGCTGCCAAGGGTGTGTTTATTAGTGTGTGTGTGTGTGTGTGTGTGTGTTTGTTTGTTTGTTTGTTTCACTACAGGCATTGGGTTAAATCCACAGTGTAAAAAGCACAGTGGTGAAAAAGTTAACTAAATGCTAAACCTGCTAAACGCCTGTAAAGCGTTTGGTATGTTCTTCATCATTGGAAAAAACAAAAACATTTTGCTTTGCACTGACTCAAGTGAAGTCAAGAATAAATCTTTTGACGGCTTTGAACACTCTTGGGAGTCGACTTATGAGAATCGACTCTTTTTATCCAAAGCTTCAGAATCTGCGAACCGACTCTTTTCACGATCCTGTGCAAAGTCCCGTGCACGCGCACCGAAGCACCGATGCGCGTCCCCGGAGCGTCAGCACTGAACAGCGACAGTTACCGGGGAAATGAAAGACGTCCAGAAATCTGCGATAAACCGAATTCGACCGATTAACCGGGTTCATTCGTGCACCTGAAGGGCACAAGATGTTCGCGGTGGGCCGGTGGGCTTCGTTCTGTCCGCGCCGCTCGCTGGGTGCGGGTCTCACCCTTGTCTCGGGGAGGATCTCGGTAGTCCGGATGCTGCTGCTGTTGTTGTTGAACACGGCTCGGTTCGGACATGACTAACGAGAGCCGGGACGAACCGAGCAGCACAGGACGCACCGACACCGGGAGACGTGTGAACCGGAGGCACCGGCCGAAACCGCGTGCACCGCGGGGACAAACAGCAAGGGCAGTGCGGCACTCCGAACGTGGACAGGAGGAGGAGGAGGAGGAGGAGGAGGGGGGTCGGGGTACCATTCAGACCCTCACATCGATACCCGTTGTTCATCCGGATTCTTCCTAGATGCCCTCAAAACCAGACTGAGACCGACACACCGATTAGGACCGATGAGGTACAACAAACAACACCGTGCATGATCAGGAATTGTGTTTGTGTTCACACTGCATGTGGCCCAGATCCGGATCCTTCACCTACAGGCTCTGTACTCCACATTGGTCCTGTTCTCGGGGTTTTGTTGTTGTTTATCGATCCATACATCCATCTAAAAAGTCACTGGTTCAAGCTCCACTACCACCAAGTTTCCACCGTTGGGCCCCTGAACCCTCAGCTGCACAAAATTGGTGTTCCAGTTTATAATTGTAAATCACTTTGGATAAAGACGTTTAAATCTGTGGCAACGTTTTACTCCCTCCCATTCTGTGTTTTGAGCGTCATATGCATAAAGAAGTAATTCAAAACTGCAACACTAGAGGGCGTTTAAGCTTCAAAGGGTTCTGTGGTGTTTGTGTTTACTCTCTGAAATGAATAAAATGTCATAAACATTAAGGCAGCAACAAATACAAGGAGAGTCATATTTTTTGAAGAGTTTTTGACCTACGTTGCTGTTTGTGGATAGTAAATAAGATTATAAACAAGGTCAGCGTTCATGGCATGTCATCGTATCCAACGCCTCAACTGTAATTTCTCTCTTATGCAGTTACCTCATCCAACCATCAGAGGTCATTACAGCAGCAGCAACGTTTGATCACTCCTGTAATTAAACACATCCGATCGTGATGTTTAAGTGATATTTAATTAGGTCATGTGACCTAGAGCAGCACCAGCGCATTGTACTTCCATCACTGTGCTTTACAACATGTTTACTCCCGAAGAGAAACATTGTGTTGTTTTTGTTGTTGTTTGTTAGATGTTTGCTCGTCACGGTGGCCTGACGCGCTCCTGCTGAAGCTCCTCGAGTCTCGAGCTCCCGGTCGATGCTGAGGCTCTGATGAAAGGACTGCTGGACTCTTTCGTGTTTTTACCGGCGCTGATCGTGCTCGCGCTCCTGGTCGGCGGGGCCATGGGCTGTCTCCAGAGCGTGGCCTGCAAGCCAAGGGTCCGGCGCGAGAACATCGTGGTGTACGAGGTGTCGGCCTCCATCGACCGGACCCCCACGGCCGTGGAGGAGAATTCGCCCATTGTGTTGCGCTACCGGACGCCGTACTTCCGAGCCTCGGCTGGCGTGGTCATGCCACCTGTGCCCAGGAACGAGACGTGGACGGTGGGCTGGATCCAGGCGTGCACGCAGATGGAGTTCTACAACACGTACGGAGACGTGGGCGTGTGAGTGTTGCCAGAAATAAACACATTTCATACATATTGTGCGTTTTTAATAGATTGAAAGAAGCCTTAAGTGGGCTAGGATGAGCTCCAGATCACCCTGACCTCAATCACTATGAAGAGTTAATTAACTACGTGCAAATTAATCCATAAAATATTATGAATCATAAAAATAAAACACTTTTTTAATGTCTATAATGACATATTAACAGATTCTAATCTGCATTAATTTCATGTTAAGTATTATATCACTTTGATGCTGAATCTGTCCACTAGGGGTCAGCATTGTTTTCAGATTCAGTATTAGCTCTTATTAAACAAAAAGCTTTAATAATAATGCCGTATTAGAGCCTGAAACTATTGTACTTAAATACATGGACCCCTAGACAAGGCCCCTGAGCTCCACTGTTTGCAATATATTCACAATTGCAAACTGTAAATGATCTTATTCTGTATTCTATTTATATTCCCGTCTTTGATTCCAAACATGTCCAGAAGGGGCCTCCATTAAACTCGTAGATTTGATTAGATTTATTATTCTCATTAAACACATTTGGGCCCCTAAACAAGGCCCCAGGGTAAACTCTGACATCATGTTATGTTGGTGGTAATCACACCCCACACTTAACACTACTACAGTAATGTGATAAACACTTTTGGTCACCCTCTGTTCCTCCCCCTGCAGGTCGAGCTGGGAACTGCCGGAGCTGCGTGAAGGTCGTGTGAAGGCCATCAGCGACTCGGATGGTGTCAGCTACCCCTGGTACGGTAACACCACCGAGACTGTGACCATCACTGGGCCCACGTCCAAGCCGTCCCGCCTGACGGTCAGCATGAACGACAACTTTTACCCAAGCGTGACGTGGGCGGTGCCAGTTGGCGAGAGTGGCGCCCCGGCGCTCACCCGCGTCACCCGGGACCAGAGCTTCATCACGTGGCTAGTGGCGCTGAATACAGTGACACGTGAGAAGATCCTGCTGCAGACGGTGCGGTGGCGCATGCGCGTGGACATTGCCGTGGACCCCGCCATGCCGCTGGGCTCCCGCGCCAGCCTCGTGGCCCGGGCGCACCAGGAGCAGCCGCTCATCCTCGCTAACAATGAACCCATCCCGCCCAACGCACTGGCACGACCCAACGCCAACGACGCACAGGTCCTGATGTGGAGACCCAGGAGGGGGCTGCCGCTCGTCGTCATCCCCTCCAAATGACTCTCGGGGCGCGAGAACAGGAACCAACGCTCCAGGACAACGTGACGGGTGAGAACACGCCTGTCTGTGCCCGCCTGTGTCCTCGGTTGTGGCTCAGCTCCACCGAATAGGACCAGAGTCTCTGTGAAGACGTGAAAATGGTCAAAATCAATCGATTGAGCTGGAAATAATGCGTCTTGGTTGTTACGAGGATTCTGTGAGCAATTCCCGAAGTGTTTTGATCCCATACAGGATCGGTACATTAATATGACTCTATTGAGAAGCTTTGATGATAAGAAATAAAAGCATGACGACTTACTTGAGATTTTTGAGGGTTGCTTACCCCATACGAGACGTCTTAGAAATCGTCTATAATTTGGAACCAAGATAACACAAGCATGAAAACTTGCTTTTACGTCTCGAGAGAGGACTTGGAGTTCCTCTAAACGAGTCCAAGTCCCGATGGAAAGCCTGAATGTCTTTAGTTCGGAGTTCCCTGGGTTTTTGCGCTGAAGCACCTCAGTAGTTTTACGAAAACCAAGCACAGTAAGGACGGAATGATTTCAGGTTCCTCCGTGCTGAACGTTTCGTGGGACATCACATAATGGAAAATGTTCTCAATCATACTGGAATGGTTTGTCAGAGTTTTCCTCTGCATGAACAATTGTTGTTTCTGTGTCATGTGATCTGGGATGATGAGATCCTGAACTGGTGGTTTCAGATCTCAGGTTTGCATCTGGACTCCAGTCTGGGTTGGAATTCAAGACTGCGTAAGGAGGCCAGTGCAGAAGGAGATGGGCTTGGCTGTCCTGTTTCACGCATGTATATATCCACCGATGTGGAGGGAGTATGTGTGTCAGTCAACCACTAGGGGACCCCAGCAGCAGATGGACTACTGGGAGAAAAGGAAGTCAAATGGCAAAATGAGAGAAAAACAATAACAGATGCCATTTCACTTCTTTAGAAAAGTGAAAAATAAAGATTGTGCTCCGACTGAGATGCTAACGAAGCTAGCTAGCAAGGGCGAGCATTTACAAACCAGTCGGAAGTTCAACACAATGTTCATTGATATAAAGAAGGAAAAACAAGCACATACGTCACCAGACTAGGACTGAGACTATGCTTTATGTTAGCCAAGATGCTAACAATGCTAGCCAAACGATTCAGACAAATCGTAGCGACAGTGCTTTGCGATTTCTGAAACAACCACGCTGGTTCGTTTCCAAGTCGGCACTCAGCCCATCTGCTCGATTCCCATCCTCTACCAGTCTGACCTGCCCCGCCCGTAACCACGGGGCATCGTAGGTGCTTACGGCATTCCACGAACTCGCTCACTAGCTTTATCTTCACCATCCAGAAGATTCCATGAAGTATAGAATTCATTAATTATATTTCATTACACGATTATGATTATTTGTAATTATAATGAATCTTCTTAAACGAGCATAATCACACACGATTTGATTAGATGCTATACATATAAATCTGGACAGCCAGGATCAACTAGTTTAAAAAACACATGGAACAAACATTATGATTGTTTCTAATGTCTAAAGGACGACGCACCAATGCGACGTTTTACTAGTCAGCTTTAATACAGCCAAAAATATCATAAACCCTTTTTTTTTAAACACCATACATGTTTTATTTGTGTTAGCATCGCATGCTAACAGTAACTCGGGTGGACGAGTTATAAATAAATTCTAATTTTGTGCACCAATGTTAGAAAATAAGTTGTTAGCTATTGCAATTTGAGTTTTATCTCTAACCATTTCATTCTCTTTCATTTATCGAATTTATCAGTGTTATTTATGAAATAAATATAAAAAGTGTGGTAAGTCAGGGGAATTGTGAACACATCATGTGTTAAGCTAAGCAGCTCAAAATCCACTATAAGAAGCACCAGCAGAATATTTCCACCTCTCAAAGCCTGAAAATTGTTTTTTGTTTTTGCTAGAATTATGTTTCTTCTCACGATTAGCAAAATGAACTGATTCATTGAGTTCTTTAATTAATGTTAGCATGCTAACGCTAATGCTAACATCGTCCACCAGAACCCGAGACTATGCAGAGAACCGCTTCTAATTTATCTGCATGTTGTTGTTTATTTTTCGTTGATGAAACTGTGACGTGATTCGTTGTTTCTGTTCAACATCGTGATTAATGAGCGGAGAACTTTATAAACTGGCTTCAAATATAATTTTAACAATCAACACTTTGTTGTTTGAATTCTGTACTGAGTGATCGCTTGTTGTTATAACATAAAGCGTTGAGTCCACTAGAGGGCGCAGGTCTCTCTTTTTTACACAAGCGATACATTTTTATGTAGGTATTTTACTTTCTCGGTGTTTTATGTTTTGTTTTGCAGGTTTATAATAAAAAATGTTATCTGAGTATTTGTCAGATGTATTTACATTATTATTTAGAACTAGCTGATCGGCTGGGTGTCCACATATTTTTGGCAATATATTGTGCTAATACACAAAACGATGTTCATTATAGTTTCAAAAGTACACAAACTTCTTGATTTCCTGTATTTATTTGGTTTGACAATAATAATAATAATCATAAGCTGGTGTTTAAATAATTTACACCTTAAAAAACTAGCACTCAACAAGGTTTAATAATAAAAAATAATAATAAGTGACACTTTTATAGCGCCTTTCACAATCCCAAGGACGCTTAAAGGTTTGTCCTTAAAGCTAACACGCTTTACCAGGTATTAGCTTAGCGGACGCCCTTCATCCTCTTCTCTCTTCTGGTCTCTGAAGTTCTGACCAGTGAGGCTCGGACCTATCAGACGTCCCACCTGCCTCTACAGGGTGTTCACACCACGCCCTTGATCACTCTGGTGGTCCTATTAGCCGTACAGTCGTACCCATACACGACGGTGGCTATACTGACCAGTACCGCGCCCAGGAAGAACAAACTGCAAAAAAAAAAACACAGACATGATTGATCTCGTAGAAACTGATGCCCTTCATCATCATCATCACACGTAAATCTTCTTCCTCTTAAACCATATTTAGGATTGTATGACGGTACCTGGTCGGGTTGAAGTCCTGAAGCCAGAAATAGGAAATTAAGGTGGAGAAAATGATGGAGAGAGACATCGCGAAGCCCTTTAGGATGTTATCGGCGTATTTTATAACTGCTGCTACTATCAACCCACCCAACGCCTAAAGAAATAAATACAAGCATCAGTTACAGGAGCATCTTTATTATGCTAATGATATTATTATGCTTCATAATGCTTTATTATACCAGGTTCCTTTCAGAAAAGGCACTTGAACGCCGTACCTGCAGAATTATGACCACACAGGTCACGTCGTTGTAACCCTGGAATATTCCGTTCTCCTGAACCTTCTCGCCGTCGTACGCGAAAACTCCCATGAGTCCGAAAAGGAACCCAAACAAACCTGTAGGGGGAGATAACTGTCACACAGGGGTTCACAGGTGTCATTTAGCTGTTTATACAGATGTTCATACAGGTGTCACACAGTTCACTGGTGTCATAAGTGTTACACGTGTTCACGTTCAGCTTTCTACGGGTGTCGTACACGTCTCACATAAATGCTTATAAGTGTCACATGAGTCTTCACTGGTGTCATGCCTATAGGTGTTCATATGTGTAATACAGGTGTTCATACAGATGTTCACAGGTGTCATAGAGCTGTCCACAAGTTTTTATTCTTCAGAATCCCACCAGGATGTAGAAAAACTAAATCCTGCATGTTCCAGAACCGTTTGATTGATTGTTTGTAATGTTTTCTTTGCCCAGTCGTTTAAGCTAACAGCAATAAATCTGGATCTGACTGTAGGTACACAGGGCTGCACCTACAGCAAACAAACACCACAAAGACGCAAAACTAAACCATTATTTACTCCAAGGTTTTGCTTTTTATTTGAAGTGTCACCACTTGCAAAGCAAACGCCCCACCTGGAGCGAATATTAGCTTTAAAACTTCAGTCGAAGTTTCTCCATAGACAAACACGCAGGAATTAGCAAAGCTTCGCTCACCCAGCTGGATGTTACGGATCCAGACGCTCTGCTTGGTCTCCTTGAGGATCTTCTCGAAGTAGACGCCGGCGAAGCCGCTGGAGAAACAAGCCGTTATCACCGCCAGCACACCGATGAACTGAGAACCTACAAATGGCTCCATCATCTCCGGGCTGGAATGGAGGTTTGAAGGCCACTGGATCGAGAAACGAGACGTTCACAAGCACACAGGTTCTGAATTCCTGGGGTGATCTTAAAGAGCTTTGCTTGCGTGTTATGAGTTTTCTTAGAGACACGGACAGACAGACAGACAGACAGACAGAAACGCAGACTGACCGATTGCACGTTTAACACAAAGATAGAAATGTAAAACAGAAAAATCTAAAGATGAACCAACAGAAAAATAAACTCAGTGCCAGATTAACTCGGTTTATCCATCCAGTATCTAACAGTGTTTAATACTATTTAGGCCCACGCTGGGACACACACTGGGCGAATACACTAAACACCTGAACAGGGTCTGTCACAGGGTACAAAGACAAACACACACACACACACACACACACACACACACACACACACACACACAAATGAACAAGCCAGTATCTATTCCATGAAATAGTAAATACCTGTACGAGAGTGATTCCCAACATGAGGAGGACTAAAGAGAACCACTGGTAGAGCCCGAGCCTTTTGCCGAGCATGGAGACGGAGAACAAGGCGGTGGTGAGGATCTTCAGCTGGTATGTCACCTAAAAATCACACAAAAGTGACCAAAAAACAAACAAACAAAAAAACATGATCAACAATGTCATTGTTCTTTCGTGGCCTCGGCTGATGACTCTGTTTACCTGGTAGGTGGCGGCGTCCAGATTGGACAGGGCGAGGTACAGGAGGTTGTTCTGCAGGGTGTAGATGCCCGCTGGGATGGCCAGCTTTATGGTCTCCAAGGGCTTGTTCACGATCTCGTCCTTCAACACACGATTCAGAGACTGGACACTGAAACCTGAAACCCGGAAAACATGCAAAACAACATTTCAGGGGAATTGAACAGACAGACAGACAGACATATATAGAACTAGGTCCATAAGAAAAACATTCAAAAATATAAAATCAAACACAATATAATGTATTGCAGTCCAAAGACATGCAGAAAGGTTTTTAAGAGAGTGTAAAAAAATTAAGCACAATAATGAAAGATAAAAATGCAACACTTTTATTTATAAACTATTAATAAAAGTGAAAAGGTGAATTGGAAATACTGCAACAGTCTGACGGACCTGTTCAGGTGTTTTGTGTATTAGCCCAGTGCGTGTCCCCACCGTGACCCTAACTAGGATGACCCCTGCTAGTCCTCCGGCTCCGGTACTCACGGTTGTCGCCGAACACCAGCGCGGTGCACATGAAGAGCTTCAGGATCTCGGCGAACAGCACGGCGGTGGACGCCAGGTACCGCGGCCCCTCGGCCTGCAGGGTCCGAGAGTAACGCATCATCAGAACCAGAGACGTGGTCTGGATCACCAGGACCCCCAGGGAGACGTACTTCAGACGAGTGGACGTCACGGTAACCTTGGTGTGGCCCAGCGAGGTCGCCGTGGTGGAGTCACTCATCTTGGATTCACACACACACACACACACACACACACACACACACACACACACACACACACACACACACACACACACACAC
>JAOTRQ010000028.1:2557821-2571853 GCA_028565875.1 Hoplisoma paleatum
ACACACACACACACACACACACACACACACACACACACACACACACACACACACACACACACACACACACAGAGTAGGGACAGTGTAGCCTAGTGGGTAGAGCGTTGGGTTAGGAACCCAAAGGTTGGGGGTTCAAATCCAGGCTCTGCTACACGGCCACTGCCCTTAACCCTGTCTGCTCCAGGGGCGCCGTACGTTGGCTGACCCTGAACTCTGACCCCAACTTCAAGACAAGTTGGGATATGCGAAGAGAAACATTTCGTTGTACTGAACATCTGTGTATGTGTAATGATGAATAACATTGAATTTGAATTTGAGAGTCAGAACACACAAACTAACCATCAGAAAATACTCAGTCAGTACACACACACACCGTCGGTACACACACACAAACACAGTCAGAACACACACGCAGTACACACACACAGTACACACACACGAGGTCAGAACACACAAACTTTCTGTCAGAAAACACACACTCAGTACTCAAAACAGACAGTCAGAACACACACACACACACACACACACACACACACACACTGTGAGGCACTTTGCACTGACCTGCTCCTGACCGCTCGACATGGTCAGTGTCCAAGTTCTGCAGTTCTGCTTCCCTTCAGAGTCACTGACCCTGAAAACACCGACAGGAACATCGAAAGTGTCAAATGCACAAGAGGAAGGGGATGGGTTCGAGTCCCGACCCTAAAACAACAGACAACAAACGACTGAATGAACTTCAATTACATAACACACAATTTAAAATCTCAATCCAGGTTCTACAATCATGTGACTTCATCATGTTGCCAAAAGTTTGTGGACACCGGCGTGCGGCTTCAGGTTCTTTAAGTGTCCAGGCTTCCCTAAAAACACAAGACGAACGACAAACTCTTAATAGAGGTTCACTATTCGGAAAGCAGCCCCAACCGCAAACAGGGGCTCTCTAAACTTCAGGCACCATTTACACACCCCTTTATACGTCTGTCTCCATCACTGGCAGGTTCTAATATACACGCTATACGGCTCTCTAAAGGACTGGTTACAAATAATAACTGAGAGCCAGATCATTGTAAAGGTGCTAAACGTGGCCTTGGATGGACCATGGAGCCCAGTAACAGTCAGGTGAGCGGTCAGCACTTACCTGGATCGTCATTGTGAAGGGAACATCCGAGTCCTGATCCTAAACCCTGTCAGTCCTCAGAAAATTCTTCAACTGCACCTTGACTGGTCTGTAAGAGAATCTGGTTAACCCCACCCGCTTTGAACCGGCCTCCGTCAACGACGCCTACACCGACCCACCGACTGTATCCAGCCTGCCAATCACAACTACAACTTCCTCAAAAGCTTCATTAAATCTGTTTTATTTTTTATTCATTTGAATTTCCTCGTCTCACGTACAAGTTTCCTTATTTCATTTCAAGTATAGTTCTCATTTCATTCTAGTTCTACAAACAATCCACAGATGGGGAACCCGGTGTGTGTGTGTGGGGGGGGGGGGGGTGCTGGGCAATGGAATTAAATACACTAGTAGTCTTGTGCTGCCTTTCGGTTTGGGAGGGGGGTGTCAGTGAGACAGACAATCCCCTTCTGTGCACTCACAGACACACACACACACACACACACACACACACACACACACACACACCACACATGTGAGGAACCGCCCCGCCATGCAGCCACACCCGATCAAACACAGTCAGCGGTGAACCAGAATGATAAATGTTTCGTGCCGCCTCCTAATTAGCAAATTATTCTGTACAACCATGATGTGAAAGGGCAGTGAAATTAGAAGCTTTTTAATAATTAGAACATCTATAATTATATACATTATATAATTATGAATGTAGAGCACACAAAATTCTTTAATGTCTGCCATAGCTAAATGTTCCACCGTGGACTAACTGGTTTGCTTTGTTTCTGAAGTCCGTACAAAACTTCTGAAACCCTCAATCAATGCTAATTTTCATTAGTGATGTTACAACAACAAAGGGTTACGGGTTTCGTGTTTTGCTTAAGGGTCCAACAGTAACAACCTAGCAGTGGCGGGTCTTGAACCGGTCTTTTTGTTTACTAGCCCAACACCCTAATCACTATATGTTGTCCTCAAATAATTCATAAATAAAGTCTAAATTAATAAAAAGTCAAGCACTGTAGACTGGAGTGCCAAATTTACATTGCCAGTATTTAGCAGACACCTAAATTACAATGGAATGATTAAGGGTCTTGCTCAGGGGCCCAACACACATATTATATATATTCAAAAACAGTATATGTTTAGTCTGCGCGACCCTGACCAGGAGCTGTCAGAAGGTTATTGAAACGTTCTCCGTACCTATAGGTGGCGCGTCTGCTCGGCAGGCCGTATGTTACTCACTATCTATATATTCTAGAGTGCACTAGTTTGGGAGTAAACCGATGCTACTTTGTTCCCTCGGTAGTGCACTAATGTAGTGAACAAGGAGTCGTGTGGATACAAACCCGCAGTCGGCTCTCTGGGCCGTATGTTAATCACTAACTACACAATCTAGAGTGCACTAGTTTTGAAGTGGATTAATGCTATGCTGTCCCCTTAGTAGGGAACTGGTGTAGGGAACACGGAGTGATTTGGAAAACACAGCCCGAGAAGAACGCGAGCATGGTAGCCGTGTAGTACGATTTCTTTAACAGTTAATCAAGTTAAACAACAATTAAAAAAATGGTTCGAAAGTTGAAGTTTCATGAGCAGAAGCTGTTAAGGAAAGTGGATTTTATAAACTGGGAGGTTGATAATAATCTACACGAGGTGAAGGTGCTGAGAAAATACCACATTGAGAAGAGAGAGGACTACACCAAGTAGGTAGAGTTAGCCAACAGGCTAATGTGTGATCACCTGGGGTTTACTTTCCATCTGAACCTTTAGTTAAACATCCAAGTGCCTAGATACCTAAGGGACAATCCAGCATACATGGGAATCGAACCCAGGACCTTTATCCTGACCCAAAATAGTGACCACATGCTTTGTTGTGTTAGTGGATCTAAACCCAGAAGCTCAATCAGAATCTAGATTATTGTCAGTATACACTAGAGTGCAATACTCTCTGGTTATTGAGTTTTAAGGGCCTTGCTCAGGGGGCCAATAGGGTCATATCGATGGTGGTGTGGCTTAAACGGATGACCACCTGGGATCTATACAAGTGCCGTAACCACTAAAAGCCCATTTATACTTGCTTGTGGAATCGATTGTGTCTGTTAACTTGTATAGTTCTGTGTCGAGTAATTCACCTCCACAACACTAGGGGGCGTTGAGTTTCTGAGGGTTCTGTCACATCTGTGTTTAGGTTAGGTCTTGAGGAGTGAGAACAATCTTGGTTGTAGTTTGTAGCTGATAGAAATCGAACAATTGACTATTTTAATTGTGGGATCATAAATGAAATATAGTAAACACATATGCACCCCCTTGTGGTCTGCATCGGTATATTTTGCAGTTGAAAAATCGGGAAGTGTGCATTGGGCGATGTAGAAGTATAAATTGTTCTGTTATCTTTGACACCCCCTAGTGTTGTGGAGGTGCATTAGTTTCTGGTGCCTATAAGTCCTTGATGCAGAAGTATAAAAGTTTTCGAGTCGATGCAGAAATATAAATCAACCTGAAGCTATAATTGCCCATATCAAATAAATAATGCAGGTCACGATCTGCTGTGCCGACTCTAAATGGGAGCAGCAGAAAAAAAGAATACAAATCAGTAAATACGCTGAACGTTTGGGTTTCCTTTCTGATGTTGGTTTAGAGACCACAGCGCCACGTTGAACAGTTTGCAGGGGAAGTTTTAGTTCTTGGAGATACTGAGATATTGTTTATATTTATTAAAATAGTTTCTAAAGACTATTTCTTTATGAAAGGTATAACAAACTGAGTCGCAGCATCAGAGATCTGGCACGGAAGATCCGAGACTTGGATGAGAAGGATGGATTCCGAGCTCAGAGCACCACGCAGCTGCTGGAGAAACTGTGAGTCCCCGAGTCTTAAAGATGTCAAACCTGCGTGGCCGAGGACAGTTACAACTGTTTTTAACCAGAACTTGGTTTTGGGTTCTTCCTAACTGACCTTCCAGCACAATTACGTGATGATATGTAATTGTAGATTAAATATTTCCATCATAAATCTTTTTCCTTACAAACTTTTATACTGCTCATAGAATCAACTCTATAAAGAAAGAAGGAGAATCTTCTAACCGTTCTTTTCCCATCTTACAGTTACGGCATCGGCTTGGTCTCCAGCAAGCGTAATTTGGCTCTGGCTGACGACGTCAGCGCCTCGTCTTTCTGCAGGTAAGAACCAGAAGTATTCAGACGTGTCGACGTGCACCGACGGATGTGTGCGATGTTCAGATGTTTTTATATGTTTGGCTTTCATGTTGTTATCATTTGTTTGCTTCTTCTTGCAGGAGGCGGCTGCCGTGGATCATGCTGAAGCTGCGCATGGCTCAGAACCTCAAGAACGCCATCATGTTCATCGAACAGGGACGTATCCTTCAGGGCATTATGAAATCATTTACTCTGGAATATGAATAAAATATATCAGACAAACTAGCGTTTACTCCCCGTCTGAAGCACTTCATGTGGAAGGATTGTAGTCTTTTGGGGTTTTCCTTCACTTTAATGTAGATATTCGTGTTGGCCCGGAGATCGTCACAGATCCTGCCTTTCTAGTCACAAGGTCAGTTCTGGTATTTTAGGACATGGATGTGATTTTGGGCATGGATGGGTATAGGTCTAGATTTTTTCTCACTTTTGTTAACAGGAACATGGAGGACTTCGTGACCTGGGTGGATTCGTCCAAGATCAAACAGCATGTGATGAATTATAACGACGAGGTAGGAAACATTTAAGAACCGTAATTACAGACATTTAAATGAAAAATATTCAAGACTGGTTCTGCTGACTTTTTGTATTGGTCCATGTGTAACTTAACTGCTAATAATAATAAACGCTTTAGTGAACAGGAAACCACTTGTAGGTCATAAAGTTCAGTCGAATCCAATTAGTTTAAAAACTTCCCAGTAGAAAAAGTATTCAGACTTGTGTCATAACTTTATTGTGTTTTTTTATTTCCACAGCGTGATGATTTTGATCTTGTGGTGTAAAGCAGTGAAGGATTCGGATCCGCGCTCAGACCATCAAGATTGGACGACAATAAACAAGCTTTCTAACGTTAGCAACATTTCTGATGTTAGAAGAAGTGATTATCCCATGGATGGTTGTATATATTTCATTATGATTTTTGTTTCTTCTGTTTTTTTTTTTAATAAACAATCTGTTCCGAATGTTTTTCTGTGAATGTTCTATTTTATTTTATTTTATACTTTTAGCCAGCGCTAAGAATCACGAGAACTAATCGCAATCACATTTCATCTTTCTTATTGCATTTGATTCAATTAATGTGTATTAATCGACTCTTTTGTGTCTTTACATGCTAAGCACAGAGTGATTTGAAACACAACCCTCGAATAGCTTTACTATTATTATAAATTTATTAATATTTACTTCATGATCACAATTAATTTTCTTATTCATTGACTAAATTCTGTTTTTGCTTCCATTCATCTGTTCATCATCAACTTTAACCACCACTTTTTAATTCTATTAAGGGTGACGGTGGGACACACACCGGGTGAATACACTACACACCTGAACATGTCACCAGTCGGTTGTAGGGTACAAGAGACTAACCTGACTGCATGTCTTTGGACTGTGAGAAGAAAAACTTACAACATTAAGTAGTATTATTATTACACATGAATTAACCACATACGAACAAGTAAAATAATATTTAATGATTTCATTATTATTATTAGCAGTTTAATAAATAATAGTTTACGTTTATTTACGTCAGGTTTGTGCTTTTTTTACGCGAATTTGCTGGCTTGGTCCTAATTTACCTGTCAGGATAAACATAGTGCCCTACATTAAGCTCTGACTATATTACTACAAACCCTATATAGGGTGCCTATATACAAACAGCGGGGTCATTTGGAACACATCCCGGAGACTTACGTTACAATTCTTACATGAGTTTTTCTCACTTGGTTTATTTTCTGTCACGTTTAAAATAAATATTTTAATGTTTAAACGATCAAATAAAAAACTTCAGGAAACTAAAGCCAGCGAAACTAAACAGTCGTGACACCTCTGACGTATCGTCCTGGTGTAAAAACAATAACACAGAACAACAAAAAATGCAAAACAGTAGTAGATACAATATAATAACCATTCGTTTTATTTATTTAGTTTGTTTTTAATAATTATTTATAAATCTCAGTCTCTGCGGTGCCTCACAAACACAACCGGATTTCGTTTTTAAACTTGCTAAACGTGTAATTTTCTGGCTCAATCCCAATCCGCGTAGTATTTAACGCGTAGTGCACTAAAGCTCTTTTTAAACTCTGTCACTCTATACGGCATGTAGGGCACCTCGATAGGGAGTAAAGGTCGATTAGGGATGCGGTTTGTAATTTTTTTTTATTTGCCGTTCTCATGTACACTGCTGCTCGGTTCACACGCTGGAGACGGAGGACAGTTTTTTTAAACACCACAGTGCCCTAAACATCACTATAAACACCGAGTTTTATACAAAGGTAAGAAACAGAGCTCGTATAATGAATGTAAGGAATTAGAAAGTGTCCCGCTGGCGGTGTTTTAGAGGAGAACGTGAGGAACATTTAGATGGGCTTTCATTGTTGTGCTGGTTGGAGGCTTCCAGTGTGTTGAACGATTCAGTCGCACAACACGTAAACACAAGTGTTGATTTGATTTCAATGACACCGTATTAACACGTCGAGTGATTTTAATTCCACTTGAAGTGTGTGAGTTGTATAAACGGGGTGTGTGGGGTGTTTGTGGTTCTGTTCTTGTAGCATCAGCTAGGCCGTTGATCACCGGTAGCTAATGGAAAGACGCCAGCAGCAAATGTTCTTGATTTAACTTGTGATTATTGAGATTTATGCTAAATAATTTGCACATTTGACCACAAAATAACAAATAAAATCTCGCCTCGTCTGGTTGTTCACGAGCGCTTTGTTTGTTTGTTTATTAAACTGCTGGTTCCATCCTAATTTGACTTGTACATCCTCACATCGTCTTGATGTTTATGATTTTATATATTTTATTGTGTTCATATTACATCACAGAAACCCCTCATCCTTTTATTTAGGAAAGGCGGTGTTATAGAAGAGTCCCGTATTTTGACAGATCTGGCTCAGCTGGTAGAAGTTTCTCCACATGGGGGCGCTCTGAGCACTACCAAGGATGCCAAAGACAACTGGCATCATTCATGACCAATGTGTGTTATTAAATCACTGTTTTTGTTTTGTTTTTTTTACACACAGCAGATTGAGTCCGCCGCAATTAACCCAACCCGTGCAGTGAAACATACACACAAACACAAGAGGCAGTAGTGAGCACACACATTTGGGCAGCCCTATTCTAGGTTCAGTTAGGAGGTTCTGTAACCACCAGTACGAGAAGTAGTTGTGTGTAATCGCTGCTTAAACTGAAACTAGGAGAAGTAAATTTCGGAATTCGAACCCGAGACCTCCTTCCTGTGAGGTGAGATTTGAATCTGGTCCGTGTTTCCGGTCAGGTGTGGAGGAGTGTACCATGTTGGAGAGAGAAGGGAGCGAGTGAGTGATGGGCTGTGCCTCGGCCAAGCAGTTATCGTCCGTACCTGGTGATGAGGAGGATCGAGAAAAAGCCCACAGCAATGGAGACGCCTTCTCCTCCGGTACGAGCTCTTCTTATACCAGTCATACACTAGTGATACACGGCTCACGGTACGAGAACGTCCGAATAATCTGACCTCTGACCTGCTGTGTTTAGATGAGTACAAAATGAAAGGAGTGGAGAAGGTGAAGTACCTGCATGGAGAGGAGGAGCGAATGAACACCCGCAACCAGGAACATCTGGTACACACACACATACACACACACACACACACACAGGTACTAATACACTAGGTCCTAGATACACCTGTCCAAAAGCCTGACGTCATACAGGAGTGGTATACGGTTGTGCTACGGCACGGATGAATTTCAGCGACCAGTAAAGCATTTCCCAAAAGAGCGGCACCTCTTATCGAGGTCGCGTTGGATAACCTAGTGTTTGCTTAACGTTTTAATGTTTAAATGTGTTAACGTTTAAATGTCCCTCCTACTGAGGTGCCTTTTAACATACTGGACCCGTTAAATCAGGACACACCAGAATTCAGTCTGTGTTAATAATGGCATGATGTTAGCGTAGTTGTTATCATGTTAGCGTAGTTGTGGAACGCGCAGAAAGCGACTCTGTGACCCGTACAGCTGGTCGGCTCCCTGATTTAGAACTCACCCTTTGTAACGGGTTTTCTTATCGTGTTACAGGAGAAGAGCACATTTTTGCACAAAGGTAAACACAAAGACGCTGGTGGAAATGCCAACAAAATAAGGTGAGAGCGCCCCCCAGAGTCCCGGCATGAACGTCTCTATCTTCTACGTTTCATTCTTTGTTCTTGTGGTTTGTAGTATTCACTCCTCGGAGAGCCAGCAGGAGTTCTTCAGGATGCTGGACGAGAAGATCGAAAAGGTGAGCCACACCCACGACCATATAAGGATTACACCAGAGCCAAACCCATGACCATATAAGGATTACACCAGAGCCACACCCACAACCATATAAGGATTACACCAGCGCCAAACCCATGACCATATAAGAATTACACCAGAACCCACGACCATATAAGGATTACACCAGAGCCACACCCACAACCATATAAGGATTACACCAGAGCCACACCCACGACCATATAAGGATTACACCAGAGCCACACCCACGACCATATAAGGATTATGTCAGAGCCACACCCACGACCATATAAGGATTACACCCACACCCACGACCATAAGGATTACACCAGAGCCACACCCATGACCATATAAGGATTACACCAGAGCCACACCCGTGACCATATAAGGGTTACACCAGAGCCACACCCATGACCATATAAGGGTTACACCAGAGCCACACCCATGACCATATAAGGATTACACCAGAGCCAGACTACATAAGGATTACACCAGAGCCACACCCGTGACCATATAAAGGTTACACCAGAGCCACACCCATGACCATATAAGGGTTACACCAATGCCACACCCGTGACCATATAAGGATTACATCAAAGCCACACCCATGACCATATAAGGATTACACCAATGCCACACCCATGACCATATAGGGATTACACCAGAGCCACACCCTTGACCATATAAAGCTTCTACTGCCATGCTCACTACCAAAATCTCATATGAGTACCACACCCACTACCATCACCACACACTTCTCTGTCAGCACCAGCATGTGTTTCCACTAAACAACGTCTCTGGATGTGTGTTTTCATTCCTGCAGGGTCGGGACTACTGCTCAGAGGAAGAGGACGTGACATAGCCTGCTGTACTACATCCTGTCCCACCGTTCCACACATCCCCCCCTTCGTCTAATGCCTTCCCTCCGAGCGTGTACATAAAATTCCACCACCAAGCCGTTACCCATAACCCCCTCCGGTTCACTCGGGCCGGTGCTCCAGTATTAGGAGACGTCGGGGAGGCAGCGGGAACGATGGGACAGATTTAGGGCGTCGTCATCATCATCATCATCGAGCCCTTGCCTTACACTAAGCCTTCTTTTCCTTTAAAAGACTGGGAATTCTGGGAGAGTCGTGAATGAGACGCGGCCGATCCCCCTCGTACCTTTTTATCTTTTGCACCCGGACTGACAGAGATCGGTCGCAGCGCGAGAGAGAGAGAGAGAGAGAGTCACCGACTCACCAGGTCTTGCTGGATTTGGGAAATGTAATTGTGAGGGGGGGGGGAGGGGGAGATGGACAGTTTCCTGACCGTTCTTCACATTCCAGGCGTTGTTTTTTTTATATACATGTCCAAAAAGTATTTTGTTCATCGTTGAGTCGGTTATATGTCTATATATATATATACAGTATATATGTATGTATGTATAATTGTTGTTTCCTTTGTGTTTTCATACTCGTTTTGCTTTTAAATCTTGGAGTGGGACCCTTCTCAGGACCGCAGCGCTACACTTTTCGACTGTTAGGACCTGCGAGCAAGGATTTAAGCACAGCCAAAAACGACAGGCGACCGATCTCGTCACGAGGGACCAGATTTACCCCCCCAACACCCGGCACGCCGTTTCATTTTCTTTTTTTATTTTAGTTCTCATCAGTATTTCGAAGAGTCGGAAGCATCTTTCGTCTGAACGTCTCGTGTATCATCACACTCGCGCTGGCATGTGCATCCGGTCACACGGTTAAAGTCGAAGGTTTTTTTACACACACACACACACACACACACACACACACACACACACACACACACACACACGTGTGAGGATGGAGATTCATGTCCATCCGTGTGTTAAACTCGCTCGAACCGTACGCGGTGCTCCGGCAGCTCGTGTGTGTGCAGTCGTGCTCGTCCTATTTACCCGAGTTAAACGATCAACCAAGACGTCGTTTATTCACTCATTATTCAGTCCCGGGAGAACATGTTGCTGCCGACCGGGCCGGGTTGAGGGGCGCTGGACAGTGGCGACCTCTGCTGGCCGGTCCATCTGCTCAGTGTTAATCATGTTTAAACTAGAATGAAAACGTAAATAAATCTTCGACTTTAACTGCACATTCCAACAAACGCTGGAAAATTGTGAAACTCCCACGAATGAGATGCAGAAAATCAATTCCAACTGCAAGTGTCCAATAAAATCGCTCACACACACATGCACGGAGACGCCTCTTATTTACCTGAACGGGGCACCAACACCCTCTCACCCATTCTCACTGTGTAAAGTAACTGAAGATCACTTTAGCGTCGTCCTTAGCACCTCAGTTACCCACTTAAACTTAATTATCCAGGCTGAGAAGCTACCAGAACCACTCAGAACCCGTCATCATGTGACCCGACAGTAAATGTTTGTGCTGTGGTTTCGGGTGTTTGTTGGTGTTGCTTCCTCACAACTCGAAACCACTTCTGCATTTAAGAAGAATTGATCAGATTTATTCTTTTACCAGTTTGGTTACGTTCTTTTGTTCTGACGCCACCTGCTGGTTAATTAATAATAACAACATCGAGTAAAGCACCAATCACAGTTTAGATGAAAACTCTGGTTGGCTCGATTTATTCCGAGGAGTCACTCAACATTTGCCATGTGTAGATATTGTGATACTTTTTCATTTGATCTTGTCAGAAGTTTGAGGACATTTATAGCTATAACAGGCTCCGCTCACCTGGGAAGGTGTATCAAACAGAGGGCTGTCCACATACTTTTAGCAGCATCGTTTCTGTTATAGCGTTCCAATACTTCTGATTGAATTTAAGGTGGAATTGTCTAACGAGCGGTGTTATTATTAAGGTGTCCTCGCTCCCACAGTCCCGTCTCGATTACGTTTGGAGTCGCCGTTTGCGGTGCTGTCGCCGACCCACGTCCTTGATGGTCACGGGTGGGTCAGGGGTCACAAGGCCGTCGTTCAGCCGCTGATACACCAGTGTGGAGTCCGAGGCCACGGCACAAAGGAGCATGGGACTTCCACGACCCAGAATGCACCTCATACTGAGAGAAATGTAGCACATTAGACAACACCCAATCCCCCCTAACACACACACACATACTACTTACTCTCTGTGGCTGATGCTTCGATGGGCAGGAAGTGGATACACCACCTGAATGGTGTCCACTTCCTTTTCACGACCCTCCAGCAGAACAGCCTGAACTTCAGGGCAGGTGACTCCAGCCACATCCCTCCAACTACGAACTACAAGAGTCAAACGTTTATATTCTGTTGTGAGAAAGTTAAAAATGTGTAGAGCACTTGTGTTAAACTCAAGGCCCACATGTGGCCCCCAGTGTCATTTGATGTGGCTGCGAGAGCTTAGAAGAGCTGATTGACTTAATTACATTTAGTTACGTTTTTACTGTCCTACATCTGGTCTATTGAGAGCAAATATTTAGCTGATGTGCCTCTCTGTGGAAACGTATTCCAGTGTAGACAAAAGTTTCAGTAACTATTATTTTTATTACTCTGGAGCAAAATTAAGCCCAAACAAGGCCCATATAGACTTGTATTTGACTGCTTCAGGGTCTTGAGCACGAGTTCTAAACACTATCAAATATAGAAACACCATTGTTACGTGCAAAGTCTTTATTAATCTGATTGTGGTACAAGCTCGTGGTTAAAGTGCTGGATTATTATCAGCACTGTGTCGTCACTGTTGGCCCTCTGAGCGTGACCCTTATTCCTCGATTGCTCTAGATTGTGTAAGTGATTTTGGATCACGGCGTCCGTGTCTGTATCTCATCGTTATCTTGTTATCTTGTAAGTGGCCACATGGACGTGCAAATGCAAGTTTTATTAAAGATTTAAACTTGTTTTCTAACCTTCTGTTAAATCCAGATAAACCAGGAATGCAGAGTAAACCTGAGCACGGTCACTCACACCCAACTGCATCAGTTCCTGATACTGGGAACAACAATCATAAATGTCATTAATAATTAGATACACAAACATGGTTGTTATATGTACACAATACACAGTGTGTATCGTTGGATGGTGTCTGGTTTCGATTTTACACTTTAATAAGACAAAATGTTGCAGTTTTATCCTGATATACTGACAGTAAACAACAACATGTTCTTCTGTAATCACATGAACACAGATGCAGGTGGAACAGCTGAATTAAACTCACCATCGGGTGCCGAATCATCCAGTTCGCTGGTGCAGCTTCATTTCCTTCATCCATGCTTCTATTTATCAGTCTAAATATTCTCTTTTAACAATAAGATCTTATTATAATCTTTTATTTTCACATCTTTATACAAATCAGGACTTTGAACGCATGAGTTTGTTTTTGTGTTGCACTTAAAGACGTCCCGGGAAAGTCAAGCTCGGTTCAGAAGTTCCGCAGCACAAATCAGAAAAAATAAAAACATAAATGTACATAAACTTATCTGGAAACTGTTTTAATAATAATTATTTTTTGTATATTATCGTGTATCTCGTAAATCACATCCTTAAAGAACATTTCCGCGTCTTACACTATACTCATGCATCCAATAACAACAATAAACGTCTGAAAAACTACCTATTGTACCTTTATTATAAAACACACAGTTACCACAATAACAAAACGCTTATAAGTTAGTGGGATACGATAACAAATATTATGATTCAATCAAGTTAGTGCTGTTGCTCTGGACACGAATGCTCCTTACTGCCCCCTAGTGTGTGTAAATGTGTGTTTCTGTAATTATAACAGTGATATAAAAACGTTATCATTCATAACAACGACGCAATATTATGCATATTATAATATTATAACGATAATAGTCATAACAAATGCAATATTTTATCTTATCTTAAGGCAGAATGTCTTCTACATATATAAAATGTTGCATTAGTTATCACAAAAATGCGATAAAATAAGACATTTAACTATATGTATATTATCAAATTGTATAATAATAATAATAATAATAATAAATAATTATTATTATATAAAGAAGAAATTGTTTGAATCACCACCGGTTAGAGAACGGAAAACCGAAATGATGGATTCTGGGAAGTGTAGTCTTTTCTGTGTAAACTGCCTTGTAAATAATAAACAGCCGGATTGTTTTCCTACAAGACCCACAATGCTGTGCGCCAAATCAGTTAAAACTAACGGCCGAATTACAAAAGGTTTAGAAATCACAGCGACCTCACTTGGTGATTATATTAAACATTTAAATAGATTTTTTAATTGTGTTTAAAGTTTGAAAATGTGAAAGATTTGAGTGGATAAAACGAAACATGCTGAAGTGAAACGTTACAACGTTTTCTTACTTTGTGGGAGTCAAATTTACACACACGCGCGCGCGCGCACACACACACACACATTCATTCATTCATTTCATTTTCAGCATTTAGCAGACGCTCTTATCCAGAGCGACTTACAGAAGTGCTTCCCTAGTGAATATTTCA
>JAOTRQ010000028.1:2571953-2584501 GCA_028565875.1 Hoplisoma paleatum
GGCACAGACGGATTCATCCACGTTCATGAAGAGGAAACTGAGATTTATTTATTTTTAAATCAAACCCCGTACCTCGACCAGCGCGCCGGCGTCCTGCTCGGCCAGCTCCTCGTCTACCTCGAAACCCTCGTCCCTGCTCGCCTGGGACACACAGATCCTTATCAAATGTGACCCGGGTGTCTCTCTCTCTGTCTGTATGTCTCTCTCTCTCTCTCTCTCTCTCTCTCTCTCTGACAGGTGATACTACAATATTCGGCTGTAGCGTCAGCCTGGACCCGAATCATAGCAGAACGAACGGCAGGAAAATGATCTATAGTGATGATGGAAGGAAGGATGGAGTCTCTCTCTCTCTATCTGTCTATCTGTCTCTTTCTGTCTGTCTCTCCTGAGAAGGTGACAGAAGGTACTACAATACTCGGCTGTAGCGTCAGCTTGAGCCAGGAGGAACTGCACTTTCCAGATCTACAGTGCTGATAGGAGGACAGACGGACGGGACAAACAGACCCACGACAGTCAGTAAGACAGACGGGACGTGCAGGATAATCAGCACAAACGTGTCTCTCTCTCTCACCTGCAGGAGTGAGAGCAACAGGTTCCTGACGTTTCCACTCGTGTCGTCTTCGATATCGGCCTCCAGATCTCGACCGTGAACTGTCTCACACCCCACACATCCAAACTTGATCAACCGTGTGTAAATGTTTGTGTTCTGACCTGATGTGAGGATCCGAACGTACCTGCAGCGTACGTCTCTTTAATATTCACAATCTCCTGCTCATAACACAGAGTTTATAACAATAAATGTTTACATGTACTGTGTATATAACAGTGTTTATAACAATAAACGTTTACATGTACTGTGTATATAACAGAGTTTATAACACTAAATGTTTACATGTACTGTGTATATAACAGTGTTTATAACACTAAACGTTTACATGTATTGTGTATATAACAGTGTTTATAACAATAAACGTTTACATGTACTGTGTATATAACAGTGTTTATAACACTAAATGTTTACATGTACTGTGTATATAACAGAGTTTATAACACTAAATGTTTACATGTACTGTGTATATAACAGAGTTTATAACACTAAATGTAAACATGTTCTGTGTATATAACAGTGTTTATAACACTATAATGTGTATACTATATAAACTGTATAAACTTTATATCCTGTAGGGGCGCCTCTTCTGAGCACTCACACCTCCCAGCAGGTTCTGGGTTCGATCTCCAGGTATCTGGGTTTGTGGTTTCCTCCGAGTGCTCCGGTTTCCTACCAAAGAGACCCGGGTTCGATCGAATGTGTGGTCCTCGGGTTTCCTCCCACAGCCCAAAGACATGTAGTCAGGTTCATTAGAGATACTGAAATCGGCAAAAGACTGGCAACCCGTTCAGGTGTTCAGTGTATTCGCCCAGTGTGCCGTTTGTGTCCCACAGTGACCCTGAATAGGGTTAAGCGCTGGTAACACTGGATCATGGTGCTCACTACCATGCATCAATCAGTGCATTCCAGTGATAGTAGCACGGCCCAGATAAATAAGAAGGGTTGTGTGATTATATACCGTTTATTAGTTCACTAAAGAGTATTTAATGACTGTTATCACACCTGGTTGGTGCTGGTACACAGGATCTCCACCAGGACGTCCTCGTCGGTGCCAGCGCCCTTCATGGCACGGCGCAGCTCTTTAGCGGCGTAGACGTGTGGCGGGTCCAACATGGCGACGATGGCTTTCTCGAAACTTCCTGTCAGCTCGCTCTTCAGCACTTCCTCCAGTTCCTGCTGGGAAATGAGCTCATCTTGTTTTATTGATCCAGACCGAGTGTGTGTGTGTGTGTGTGTGTGTGTGCCAGCATACATCATCGTATTTCTCGCAGTAGGCCTGTTTGATCTCCAGACGCTGGGCTGAGCAGCGGTTAGCTAAGATGGAGACGATGTTTTCCTCATCAGTACCTGCACATCAGCACACAAGTAATAAACAGATGTGACACCAGGCCGGTGGATGGACCGCGGCCCGCGGGCCGTGTGATTTTAGGACGTACCCATTCCTTTGCAAGCTTTCCGAAGCTCCTTGATATCGGCAACCACGTCAAAGTCGTCATAGGGAAGAACCGTTGGCTGGAAGAGAACACCACAGTCCAAAAAAACATTTTTTACTTTAAACATACCGTGAATGTGTGTGCTAACGAGACGATATCATTATTGTGTAAATGTATTCTCTTACACACTTGTAGCTGGTCGCTTCCGGAAGGTTCTAATGTTGTAATAAATGACTGATTTCCAGCATGATGCTGACAACATGTTGATTGATTTTTAAACATTTATATTCTTTTTTTTCAATGAATTTTATTTCGAATTAAACTAAATTCGATTGAACCTGGTTCGATTCCCTGGTAAAGCAATCTGAGCCCTGTCCACCCCACCCCCAGCAACCTGTTCAGGTGTTTTGTATATTCTCCCAGTGTGTACGTACCTTAAGTCACCGTGACCCTAAATAGAATTGTTATTAAGCGTCGTGAACACTACACGATGGGCGGAGTTTCATACATTCATTGCATTTTATAATAATTTATTTCTGTATCTGGAATGTTCTCTAAAAAATGTGTTTTTAATTCGATTCTAAATGATTTCTTAAGTGATAAACATTTAAAACTGTGAACAAATCATGAAAAGTGATGCATCAGAAATTAATGCAATAATAACTATGACTTGACATGAATAAAATATATTTGTTATGAATTTATTTTGTTTTTTTTGGTCATTATGGAAGTAGATGTGCTTTTATGAGGATCTGCTGAGTCACGAGCTGCTGATGCTTTTCTGCAGAGCTGAACAATTAAATGAAGCTTGTTTGGGTGGAACAGGAAGTCTGATGCACTTCACATGAATCCAATCTTCACCTTATAAACGATTATAAAAGAGATAAATCTCTGCAAGTCAAACGTTTAACTGTTCATTTACATTTTAATCAAACAGCAATAATGTAAGTGTGCTTTAAAAAAAACACTTGCACCAATCTTCCAAGGAAGCAAATAATAAACATTATCAACTAGTTTTAAGCTTTTTAAACGTATTAAACTGCATCTTTTACTCACTTGAACGTTTCCCATCTTCTCGGTTGGAGCTCACAGGATCGTCTGTGTGTTGCACCACCCACAGTGACGTCACACACAGCTCAGCATCCCACATGCACGTCACATATCAGATGTCTGATCTACACCCAACCCCACAACCCAACCCCACAATCAGACACACACAGCATCCTTGTTCCAACACTACAGGGCCAAAAGTATCAACACCCACGTGTTTATTTGCTTGTTTGTGTAACATTTCAACATTTCTAGATTTTAGTGTGCTAACTCAAAGTAACAATTATAACCAATTTTATCATTCCCAGGAGCCTGGGACCCTCAGCAGGTTAAATATATATAACTTGGTGCACATTTAGGGACCCATACGCAGCAGCTTCAACAGCAAACTGGTAGTGGTGGGGCTTGAACCAGCAACCTTCTGATTAGCCACGACTTTATATACGATTAAGATAAGACATCAGTATCTGCACCCTCCACTATATAACGATTTGAAACAAACCCTTATTGTTGGATTCACATCATTCCGACCCACACATTCATCCACACGGTCGTCAGTGTGACACTCATGTGCTCTCCAGAGAACCGAGACAAAAGATCCATGAATGCAGCCAAATGCCGAACATATCCACAATTCTACTGTCTGCACTTACACTCCAGTAAACAAAAGCAGGTTGTAGTCGATTAAAAGTGTCGTTCAGAACAACATACTCAACATGATTCTGTAATCAACTATGCATGAGTACCGTCAGGTGCCCATAAATCGCTCTGATGACTCTCAAAACATTTATGAAACTGCACTTTGAATAAAAGAATGACAATTTTGCCTTGATGGGGTTCAGGTTGGCATTAAACACGAGGGAGTCAGTGAGGCACGAGTTTTAAGTGTACAGCTTTTTGTATTGGCATTTACATTTAACAGACACCTTTAGCCAAAGTGACTTACAATTACTAGTGTACACAAGTTGTAAGCACTCGCGGGTTAAAGGGCCTCGCACAAAGGTGGTAACTTGGTGGTAGCGGGGCTTGAACCGGCGAGTTGCCAACGTTTAAATTGATACTGGTTGAGCCAGGCGTAATCAGCCTAACGCTACTGTTCTACAGTGGTTTAAATGACGATGCCATCTAGATCATCACTGTTGGACCCCTGAGCAAAGTCAAGTCTTAACCCTTCTAGTAGTCACTCTGAATGAAAC
Organism: Hoplisoma paleatum; assembly: GCA_028565875.1. Lineage (NCBI taxonomy): Eukaryota > Metazoa > Chordata > Actinopteri > Siluriformes > Callichthyidae > Hoplisoma > Hoplisoma paleatum. The sequence continues at coordinate 2,576,243 of JAOTRQ010000028.1, forward strand.
AGTCACACTCACATTAGCTAGATTAACCAGGTTTACGGTAAAACAGGGGACATAAAGTAATGCAATTATTACTTTGTTATTATTTAAAAATATCGAAATCAGTAATACCGCCGTGTATTAACTTGGTATCGGTATATACTACGGCGTTCCAAATACGCAGCCTATTAACAACTTGTCTACTAAGTAGGGCTCTAATAAGCGTCCCGAAAGGCACTAGCACTGCATTTGGATAGGATAAGCGTGACGATTTGGGATACGGCCAGCGCATGCGTACTGTGCTGGAGGCATCTGACTTGAGAGACGGAGGAAAGAAGAGCGTCTGAGGTAAAAGCGGCTTCAATGTCCCGCTAATCCGTTTCATTTAGAATTCATTACATCGACGCGGCGGGAATCGTTTCGTCTTTCGGTGAAACGGGCTGATCTCGCGGCGGTACGGTGGGTGATATTTGTGGTGGAGGAACGAAGCTTCCTGAGTCGTTTCTGGGCGGTTTTGTTAGCATGTGGCTAACGGACGGTTTATCCGAGCATCTCTGACGTCACGCGCCTGATTACAATTATACGACATGGTTTATTTTTCATTTGTTTTGTCATTAACTTCCCCTCACACGCTGATTCCTGACATTATAATCATTAACATGTGGGTTATGTAGCTTTTGGGGAGGTTCTTATTAAGGCCGAGCGACTGACCGCTCAAGAGTCGTGACTAGAAAATGAATTTGGCATGTTCTCCATACTCTTCCTACAGTTAAAAAACGACCAACACGCAGTCGGGTTAACTGGAGACACACGATTGTTGTAGTGTCGGGCACGAGCCAAGATAAATAGGGAGGGTTGTCAGGATCAGGAAGGGACCATCCATCTATCCGTTCATCGTATTCGAGCCAGGATAAATAGGGAGGGTTGTTTCGGGATCAGAGAACCGTGAATTGTTTGTTGGCTGCAGTCACATGACTTCGATTAAATTGTAAAGACTTGTGTGTGTGTGTGTGTGTGTGTGTGTGTGTGTGTGTGTGCTGCTCTTCCTCAGTTGCAGGATCAAGAACCCAGAATGTTGTATGAGGCCTAAAAAACAGCCGCCATGATTGGAGGACTGTTCATCTACAACCACAAGGGGGAGGTGTTGATCTCCCGAGTGTACCGCGATGACATCGGGTGAGTGCTCTCTACCTCGTCGTCTCTTCAGCAGGTTTGTGAGGGATTTAGCTCAGGAGGGCCCGAGGCTCCTGTGGCCCCGGGACCCATTGTTCTCCTCTGTGGCAGCAGGAAGCCGCAGGAAACACGACAGGAAGTTCGAGTGGAAATCCACCATCTGTTTTCAATCAGCTGCTGCAGCTTTTCTTCTACAGATGTGTAGAACCTAAAAACATCTGCAAACCCGCCACTCAATCGTTTCTGTTCAGTCAGACAAGTTTTATTGTGTGACGTGTTGTAATGCAGTCCGGCCCGGGGGCCAAAGGTGACCCGGGATAAAAAAAAATTCCAGTCTTTTCAATCCATGTTTCTTTTGTTTTTCAATTTATAATCAAACCCTCATGGTGGAACTCACACTGGGTAAATACACTAAACACCTGAACAGGTTGCCAGTCCGTTGCAGGGTTTCCTACCACGGTCTAAAAACATGCAAATGAGGAGAATTGGAATTTCAAAATGTCCATGTGTGTGTGTGTGTGTGGATAGCAGATAAACAAACGAACTTGTCGTGCAGGAGAAACGCGGTGGACGCGTTCCGCGTGAACGTGATCCACGCCCGGCAGCAGGTGCGCTCGCCCGTCACCAACATCGCGCGCACCAGCTTCTTCCACGTCAAGCGCTCCAACATCTGGCTGGCCGCCGTCACCAAGCAGAATGTCAACGCCGCCATGGTGTTCGAGTTCCTCTACAAGATGTGTGACGTCATGGCCGCTTACTTCGGCAAGATCAGCGAGGAGAACATCAAGAACAACTTCGTCCTGATCTACGAGCTGCTGGACGGTAACATTGGTCCCTTTTTTGTGCTCCAAATTCTAGAATCCAAACGATTTCAGTTCGTTTCCTTCAAACGTTTGAATCTGTGCAGAGATTCTGGATTTTGGATACCCGCAGAACTCTGAGACCGGAGCCCTCAAGACTTTCATCACACAGCAGGGCATCAAAGGCCAGGTGAAGCTTTTATTTACTCGGGTGATGGGGATTGATGGCACCGTGGCTACAACGGTGCTGCCCACTGCTCAAACATGTGTGCTCACTACTGCCCCCTAGTGTTTGCTCACTTGTGTGTTTCACTGCACAGATTGGCTTCAATGTGGAGGATTCATTCTTCTTGCGTGTAGAAAAACAGTCCATTAAGATTGTGGCTATGAGCTCTGGTTTGATTGGCTCCGGGTTCGAATCTCTACAGATTATATTTTTTATTACAACGCAGATAGTTTTTAAGTTTATTCGCATCTTGTTTTGTGTTAAGCCAGCTTGATCGGTCCCATCTTATAATAACTAGCTTAACTAGTTCTGGTTATCTTGTGTAGATTCTATATCACTGTGTTAACTATAAATATTAGTTTACTGTAACATCACTTCTTTTCTTTCTTCCACCGGTTTGTGGCCCCGGTTCACGTCACAGCATCAGGTAAAGCACGTTCGTACACGTTGTTTATATTTACATTGTAGTAATCTGGATGGTTTCTGTGTTCGTAATGGAGTCGTTTTGTTTGTGCAGACGAAAGAGGAGCAGTCTCAGATCACCAGCCAGGTGACCGGGCAGATCGGCTGGCGTCGGGAGGGAATTAAATACCGCCGCAACGAGCTTTTCCTGGACGTCCTGGAGAGCGTGAACCTGCTCATGTCTCCTCAGGGTGGGTCTCCAGAAACACATCCTATCCACCTGCGTATAATAATAACAACAACAACAACATGTTGTGTATTTGTGGGGTGGCACTCTTCTCTACCTGCATGTTGTAGGTCAGGTTCTGAGTGCCCACGTGTCGGGTCGAGTGGTGATGAAGAGTTACCTGAGCGGAATGCCCGAGTGCAAATTCGGCATGAACGATAAAATCGTCATCGACAAACAGGGCAAAGCTGGAGCAGGAGACGATGCGGGGAAGAGGTAAAGCGACAGAACATCTGTAACAGCAGCACAGATGCTCACATCAACCTGTGTGTGTGTGTGTGGCTCAGCAGTGGGAAGCAGTCCATCGCCATCGACGACTGCACCTTCCACCAGTGTGTTCGTCTGAGTAAGTTTGACTCCGAGCGCAGCATCAGCTTCATCCCCCCGGACGGAGAATACGAGCTCATGAGGTCAGCGAGCCCCGCCCGTCTCACACCCCTCACATCACCACGACTTGTTTTCTGTACTGCTGTAACAGCGAGGGCGTTTGGGCGTGTAGGTACCGAACCACCAAGGACATCATCCTGCCGTTCCGGGTCATTCCGCTGGTGCGAGAGGTCGGACGAACCAAGCTGGAGGTGAAAGTCGTCATCAAGTCCAACTTCAAACCTTCACTGCTGGCACAGAAGATCGAGGTGGGTACAGGGGCCACGCAGGGTCCGGGGTCTGACAGGGGCCACCGTTTCCTGACACCCCTAATTAGGACTGGTTTATTAATGCCGTGCTTTGGTTCCAGTTTTGTCGTTGAACTTGTGCTGCTCGGTGTTGCAGGTTCGAATCCCGACCCCACTGAACACCAGCGGCGTCCAGGTGATCTGCATGAAGGGAAAGGCCAAGTACAAGGCCAGCGAGAACGCCATCGTGTGGAAGTGGGTGCATCTTGTTGTGTCATATTTTAGTGTGAGCCGGTGAGACGACGGTTTTAAACGCGGCGCGTCTCTGTTCAGGATCAAACGCATGGCGGGAATGAAGGAGTCCCAGATCAGCGCCGAGATCGAACTGCTGCCCACCAACGACAAGAAGAAGTGGGCACGGCCTCCCATCTCCATGAACTTCGAGGTGAGCAAAGATCTGCTCCTCTCACTTCGAACAGACAGTAAATGTTCAACACAAGGGGGCGCTGTGTGTGTCTCTCTCTCGTAAATAGTACATTAGGAAGTGCAAGTACAGTAAAATGACTCGTTTGTAGTCGGGAGTAAAAGTAAATCTCATTTGTTACCCATAAGTCTTCACTTCTCCTCGTGTGCCCCGTTCAGGTCCCGTTCGCACCGTCCGGTCTGAAGGTGCGCTACCTCAAAGTCTTCGAGTCCAAGCTGAACTACAGCGACCACGACGTCATCAAATGGGTGCGCTACATCGGTCGCAGTGGCATCTACGAGACCCGGTGCTGACCACGTCCACCGGGGGCGCTACCTTACTCATCTCTCTCTATCCAGAATTATTAGTGTGTGTGTGTGTGTGAGATAAATTGGCTTCGTAGGCAGAGTGGAAAGAAGTCCAGGTCGGGAGTTCAGGCCTCGTTTTTAATCCCATGATGCACCAGCAACTGTGCAGTGGTCCGAACAAGCAGAACTGATCATGTGACTCTGTGTATGTGTGTGTGAGAGATTTTCATCTGTAACAAACCGAATACAAGTAAAGTTCTATCCTGATTCTCGTGTGTGTTCTGCTCTCTGATTGGACGGTGTGTGTGTGTGTGTGTGTTCTGCTCTCTGATTAGACGGTGTGTGTGTGGTGGTCTCTGTGCTTTATGATAATAACATGAACAGCAGGATGTTGGAAGAAGGACTTGTTTTTATGACATTTGTAATAACCGTGATTAAACTCAGATTAAACAGAGATGCAAAGATACTGTGATGTCACAATCCACAGGGTCCCTGCGTCCTCTCACAGTCCAAAAACATGCAAGGAAATAAAATAGCCCAAACGTTTCTCGTTCAGCTTGTGCATCAGAATACGAGTCACTTGAAGCATGTTCAGGTCCGGCCAGTGGCCCCCCGGCATTTAAAAACATAAGCAAACACTGTTTTTATTGGATCTAATCACACCGATGGTGGATTCACCGTGAAGATCTGGCAACCCGGTGAGTCACAAGAGAATATTAATCTATAAGGTATGAAAGGTAAAATTGATTAAAGCTGCGGATTCTTAATCCAGCAGGTCTGAACCAAACAATAAAAAACACAGAAAATCATTAAAGATGTAACGATGCACCAGGAATCGATTCACTTCTGGCTCGGTTCTAATCCCTATTGGGAATCGATGTTGTTTTTGAACAGCGGAGGGCGCTGTGACTTCTGTTTACTAGTTGGCAAAGCTTCATTTACCTTTGCGCAGAAATAGAAGTGCATGAATCGTTTGGATAAATAAGTGTTTAGTAAATAATGAGATCAGTGATATGACGGTGTATCGTTACATCCTGGTAACAATAATAATAATAAATAATAATAAACAGACCGTGTTTACACTAGATTTCTCTAGAATAAAAGCTATAAAAGCAACACAAGTCGTGTCACAACATTCTCGGTCACCACGACGACAAACTTAAGCATTAAAACGACTTTGTTGGTGTAAACAACCATAAAACATGTTTGTACACGTCCGGCAAATTCCTTCATCGCTTTACTAATTTTTGACTAGTTTTATTAGTACTCGACTTAGTAAACTAGCATTTTATCTCCCCCGACGACGACAAAACAACATGACCGTGTCTACACCAGTAAAGATAAACAAAACGTAACGAAAGTTGATTAAAATACTGATGATTAGAAGATGAAGCTGGTTTCCTTTCGATCCTCACGTCTGTGCTCAGTGCCGCTCGTTAATATCCTCGTTTTTATTTCTTTGTTACATCTGCTGTCTGTTATTTTCTCATCGGTCTCACTGATCTTTTGGATGAAGGCGTCTGAGTGAACTGTCAGTGGACTGTAACTCTGGACGGAGTTCATATATAGAAAAAGAAAGTCAGGATCTGATTAAAAAGTATAAAGAATAAAATCAAACGCGTCTCAGCTGACGAGAGAATGAAAGTTGCGTGCCAATGTGGGACCGGGCACACGGGAAACGGGAACTCGATGGCTGGTGGGTACTGTGTTTATATGATGTTATTGTCTTCCTCGTCGTCCTGCTCGTCGTCGTCCTCGTCCTCGCTGATGTTCTGGCCGAGCGCGGCGATGCTGTAGCGGGCGCGTTTACTCCTGGGCGACGCGGGCGGCGACGTCTTAGTGAAGAAGGGCAGACGGAAGGTGGGCGAGGGCGAGCGCTCGCGGGTGGGGCTGCTGCTCGGGCTCTGGCGTGGGCTGATGGCCTGCAGCATTCGACCTTTCCCTTCCTTCAGCATGTGCTTCTACACACACACACACACACACACACACACACACACAACTTATACTAACTAAATGGGGCTGCAAGAGTTCGATTCCGGGGCTTTTCTGTTTGGAGTTGGTATGTTCTCCTCGTGTCTGCGTGGGTTTCCTCCGGACACTCCGGTATCCCCCCCACAGTCCAAAACCATGCAGTCAGGTTAATTGGAGATACCGAAACGGTCCTGCGTGTGTTTGTCTCTACACCAGGCAACAGACTGGTGTCCTGTTCAGGTGTTTTAGTGTACATGTGTGTATCTCTGACTCACCAGCGCCCCCTCAGGTCCGAACATCTGCAGGAAGTTTCCGATGAACTCGCGTGACTTCTCCTCCCACTTCTGGATCAGGTCGATGCTCTTCTCCTCCACCTTCTGCACAAACTCCTTACTCTTCTCCTCCACGTCTCGAACCTTCTGCTTCACCTTGTCCACTCGCTCCTGCAGGTGGTACTTCTTCTCCTGCATGGTGGGGGTTTGGTGGAGGACATGGATGGGGGATTTGGAATGCAAAGAAATCGTTCTTAAGTTCGTAACGAATCATTTGGCATCTGATTAAATATTTTTTTAATTAAACCTGTATTGCATTGTGTGTGTAGAGTGGGAAAATGTAGCACCGGCGCCCCCTGCTGTCTAAAGAATAAAAGATTCATGCTCGATTCAAAAAGAATCGACTGAGTGAATCAATTCGTATCAACTCCTGCTGAATCGTTACGTCCATAACTAGTTAATCCAACATGTATCTACTACTCACTTCACTAGCATGTTTTTGGACTGTGTGAGGAAAGTCTTGCAGACTCGTAGAGAGCAGGCGAAGGAAATCGGACTCGCCCGCTCCCCCCCCCCCTGCAACCTGGGGAATCGAACCCAGGAGCCCTTCTTGCTGTGAGGCACCAGTTCTACTTAACCCACCACTACCGCCCCCCGGTGGAAACGACGGTACGAGTGCTTACATTGATGAAACTGACGTTGAGCTCTTTGGCCGTGTAGCCGCGCTGCAGGTTCCGCCGCACGTAGACGTCGTAATCGCGGACGATGCGTGTGATGATGTCAGAGGTGGAGATGCCCTCGGTGCGCTGCGTCGGGGCGAACATGCCTGTTGGATCAGCACGTTACAGTGCACGCTTTAAGCAGTCGAGGTTTAAGGGCCTTGTGGAAGGGCCCGACATTAGTATCACGGTGATAGTGGCGCTTGAACCCGTGACCTTCGACCCCGACCACATTCAGGAGTCGAGGTTCCGGTGGGGTTTTTCTTACCTGCGTCTTTGATGTGCTTGTAGACGTCGTCGCTGTCTGCTGATGAGTACGGGATGTCATCATGTGCCACAAAGTCGATCTGAGCGCGCGCGCACACACACACACGCGCACACACACACACACACACGCACACACGCGCACATGCACACACACACACACGCGCACACGCACACACACACACGTTAGACCAAGGCTGCATTTTTTTGGCCCTTGGGTTTGGCCCCCTTGGGTTTTTTCCAGCCATATAACCCCCCTCCACCCCCCGTGTGTACCCTGTGTTTGGTGAGGAACTCGGGGGAGAGGGTCCAGGGCGCGTTCCGCACCACCTCGTCCACGTAGCGGCAGTGTGTGATGGCGTCGTAGCGCTCGTCCTCGTTCATCACGGTGAAGCCCTTGAGTTTGTGCGTGAGATCGTCGCTACACACTGACGAGAGATCCACAAACACACAACAAATAAACAAACACACAACACTGCACCGTTTCTAAAATATATATAAACTCTCATGATGATATGGGACTGGGGTAAGTTAATGCACTGGGGTAAATGGGGTAACTGGACTGGAATAAGTTAATGCACTGGGGTAACTGGACTGGGATAGGTTAATGCACTGGGGTAAATGGTCTAAAGTAGGGTAATGCACTGGGGTAACTGGGGTAAATGGACTGGAATAAGTTAATGCACTGGGGTAACTGGACTGGGATAGGTTAATGCACTGGGGTAAATGGGGTAACTGGACTGGAATAAGTTAATGCACTGGGGTAACTGGACTGGGATAGGTTA
>JAOTRQ010000028.1:2593396-2609932 GCA_028565875.1 Hoplisoma paleatum
ATATGTATCCCGGTCTAAATGGTATTTTTAGTCGACTATTAGTCGATTAGTTGAAGTAAATGACGACCACTGGTCGATCAGCAAAATCCTTGGTTGTGGACAGCCCTAGTATAATCATACGTATTTTAACTATACACAATACAGTTATACATGTTATAATATTACATAATACAGTTATACATAATATAATCATAAATAATGTAATCATATTATTTATCCACTCCAGAATCGTGTTAGATACAGAAATAACAACTACGTTCATACTGAGACCTACAGAATAAGTTTTATATGATCTACGTTTGTTTTAGTACGATTTCCTGGAACCTGGTTGCCAGTTACTACCAGGATCTTCCATTCGGGCGAGATGGACTGATGACTGCTCAGGAACCGTGGAGCGGAAACTACGTGGTGCAGTCGCCCATTTGGATCTCTGGTACTTTATTCAAAACAACCTGAAACAATCGAAGCGACGTACGGAGAATTATTTATATATGAAATCTTTTTTGTTTTTAAAAGCACACACTACACAGTTCACTCGTCCTGGGTGGAAATACCTGCAGACTGTCGGACATCTGCAACACGGCGGGAGTTACGTCGCTCTGACCGACCAGGACGGAAATCTGACCATCGTGATCGAGACCATGGTCTGATCTTCCTGTCAGTCCGGGCAGCACGCTGCATCAAAAAAACACGATTTAATTCTATTTAATACTCTTTATCAGACTCACGATCACTCCCAGTGTATCCGACCCCCTCTGCTGCCCTATAACGTCACATCACAGATCGCTACCTTTACTCTGCAAGGATCGTTTGTGAGTAGAGTAGCAGAATTGGTCTTTTTTAATAATCACAGCAATAATAATAATATTAATCCACTTCTGCTTTGCTACAGGCTTTCATCAGTGAGCTGCAAGTCTGGCACTCGAGACTCGATTTCATGTCGAATCGGTCCGCCCTGTTTCATCATCTAAAAGCAGTAAAGGTATGACGATCCTTCCTAATATTGTCCAGGTTCCCCCGTTCACTGCTCCATCACTCACAACGAGGGTCTTGCTCTGTGTTTTTAGAATCACAATCTCTTTATGGTCATTATAATAATAATAATAATAATAAAAAGAATAACAAAGAAAAAAACATTACAGCGCATCCTATAGCGCCTTTCACAGTACACAAGGTCACTAAGGAGCAAATAAAGAGCAATTCCATTTAAGTGGGAGACTAAGACACTACAGGATGGACCACCCATGGTGCTCATACTCAAATACCTGACCCAGGGGATCAAATGATGAGGAGACCAGCATCAGAAGATCTTCCATTACCAGCAGGACTGTAGGGTTTTAGAAGGTCAGACAGATAAACTCAAGGCATCACTGCTCGTTTGCACGCCCTCCGAGTTCTTGCTAAGCTAGTTTCTGCCCGTCCCGACCATGTGATCAATAGATCATAGCGTGGTGTGTGTGTGTGTGTGGGGTGGGGGTCGTTTTTATTTAACCCAACTTCTCCATGGTGTGTTACTTTTCGTGAACCTCTTGTTGTTACGGATGTGATTGTTCTTGCTTCGATAGTTCTGTACCTGTATCTATCGTTCAAGTCCCATTACTACTACCTATTAGCACTGTTGGACCCCTGAGCGCGTTAAGATGTTGTGCATTAAGATGTTTAATATTCTTTCAGGTCTTGAACGGCTCGTTCAGCTTGCAGCTCGACGTGGATGAAGTTTACACCCTCACTACCATAAGGACCGGACAGAAAGGAAACCATCCTGAACCTCCTCCATCCGCCTCCTTCCCCAAAATATATAAAGACCACTTTGATGTCGGTAAGTATCTAAAGCTTGTGTATTTGTCTGAGACATAGACAAGAGGTGCGTCCTAATTTGAGCTCTGGCAGACTGTCAAAATATTTCAGTACGACTTTGTTTAAGCTCTGAAGCTGCATCGGTTGTTGGACTGTTGGAGGATCGTTACAGGTTATTGTATTCAGGACTCTGGTGTGTATTTGATCACGTCTCTGTCACTTCTGTCGTTTCCTGACACGCTTTCTCACCGTCTCACTAGTGACCTCACTCTACCAGCAGCGGGACCACGACTCCCAGAATGCACCTCATCCATGTTCAATCGACGTGTGTTTTGGTGTCTCCACCAATCACGTCTCTGCGTCTGTCGTCTCGTCGTCTCCGGAGTTTCTAATTGAAGCGTTTACAGTTTGTTTATAATCGACTGTATTGAAACACTTTGATTGTTTGTGTTGTTGTTGTCAGTGATTTACAGAAGTTTCTAGATCTCGTGGTTCCGTCTGCCAGTGTTTTTCATGTGTGTGTTCATGTTCTGGTTTTTGGACTTGTGTTCTGTTCCTGGTTTCTCTTTTGTTTTTTGTTTTTTTGCTCTTTATAATAAGAAACTGACACGATGCAGACGACTAACATGTGAAACTGTTTTGTAAAGAATCCTCAAACTTCTCGGAGGCTCCTTACTTCGCCGATCAGACGGGCGTGTTCGAGTACTTCGTGAATGCGACGGACGCCGGTCGTCATGCCAACACGCTGCGTCAGGTCATCACTCAGCGTCCAGTCACCTGGGCAGCGGATGCCGACCAAACCATCAGCGTGATCGGGGATTACAACTGGTGCGTAAAAACACACACACACACACACACTGAATTTACACAGCACTCTTTACTTATTTGGATTAGCGGTTAGCACTGTCGCCTCACACCAGGAAGTCCCGGGTTCGAATCGCAGGCAGGTGTTTGTGCAAAGTTTGCATGCTCTCACCATGTCTGTGGGTGTTTCCTCCCACAGTCCCGAGACATGCCTTAGGATATTTAAAGATACTGAAATTGTCCTTAGTGTGTCTTTGTTTGTCTCTGCAACCCTGCAACAAGCTGTTGACCTGTTCAGGTGTTTAGTATATTCACTAATGGTTGGAGTATTTGTACTCGAGTACTCGATCTCTCGTTCTCGTGTCCTTGTTGCAGGGAGAACGTGAGCGTCTCGTGTGACGTGTACATGGAGGACCCACAGACCGGCGGAGTTTTCGTCGCAGTCCGAGTGGATAAAGGCGGAGGCTCGGTCAGGAGCGCCAAAGGGATTTTCTTCTGGGTGTTCGCCGACGGGACGTACAGAGTCACCAGCGATCTGAGTCTGTACAAGAACTTACAGTTTCATTCTACACACAACGTGACAGAATTCATTTCAGTCTCTTCATTCGTTATTCTTCTGTTTTTTTTTTTCAAATGTGAGACGTGGATTTGTGACGTCTTTTATACGAGTTTGTGTATAAAATCAGTGCTGATTTGTGTGTTATTGTGGTTTAAGGAACTTTTACTTTTCTCTCATTATAAAATGGATCCAGATCCTTAACATGGACTGGAAGCCGCTACAATCACCTCACTTACAACAAGTTAGTCGGGTAACGTCTCGGTTTACGTGACTCGTTCATTTCAGTGGAATCTGGATGTTTGTTTTTACACCTGCACATCATAAATAACAGAATTTTTCTAGAAATGTCACTTGAAATGTGAAAAAGTCATTTTCATGTGTCACGGAACAAATAAACTGTGACAAACGAAAATGTCTTTTTCACATTTCAGGTGATTTTTAGATTAAATGATGCTGAAAGATGATCAGTGTTGAAAATATCTTTGTTTTTAAATAGGATTTTCTTAAACTCATTTTTTTCAGAGCTCCATGATTTATTAAATCTTTGTTACAGACAAAATCGGTCAGAATTAAAAAGATCAAGAGAAAGATTTCTGTAAAACGTCTGTAAGTTGTGTAGAATGACTTTTTACTGCTAGTATGTGTTTTAACTGAATATGATGATTGGAGAGTTCACAGCAGTTTGATGAATCATGTGGAGCTTTTTCCTGAAGGAAGTCCATCATGGCTGCACATGACTGTCAGGTTTCTGCCATGCAGCACATTCTCATGTTGGGTGAAAAATCCCGGCGCTGTTGGAAAGCAGGAAGTGTCACAATGACTTGCTTCAACACACACACACACACACACACACACACACACACACACACACACACACACAGGCAGCATGTTGTGGATTCCGGAAGGTTCTAGAAGGGAAGCACAGGCTGGTCTTTAGCCTGGTGTTTATCTGTGAGGGATTAGAATTAATCCTTTCGTCTCCGTTCTGAAGCCGCTGGACTTTGGAGGTGTAGAATCACAGATTCGGTGTTTATTCTGGAGCTCAGTGACCCACCCAGGTCCTTTACCTGAAGTGGACTTGTAATGGTGAACAACCACGATACACCAGACCGGCAACAACTACACAAACATCTGGTCTTATAAAACAGCTAAATAATGGTTTCTGGTCAAAAGTCATACAACATACACATCATACAACAGAGACGTTACACTGGATTAACTCAAATACACACCGCATCAGTGATACTGTAATTCTGTCTTCATACCATATACATAATATTTATATGTATACATTTCAGTGTACCTGTGGGAACTCCCGTTTCCTCCAGATTTGTGTGTGTGTGTCTCTGTACTCTGCAACAGACATGTGACCTGTTCAGGTGTTTTGTGTATTTGCCCAGTGTTTGTACCTAAATCATTGATTTATAATTAGCATTATGTGTATGTACTTAGCACTTGCTAAATGTTGAAAATGTAAATATGAAGATTCAGGTGGGAAACAGAGATCACGCACGACTTCAAACATAAAAACGTACTGCACAACAGTGGGTACACATTTAATACTACCAGCTTAATGAGGGCAGAACATCACAACACAAGTAGGACTGGAGAGTACCACAGTGCAATAAGTTACTCTATTGTTAGGTGTGTGTGTGTGTGTGTGTGTGTGTGTGTGTGTGTGTGTGTGTGCTTGTGTGTGTCTGTGTGTGTGTGCGTGCGTATAATAATCTCCAGCATTGATAACTAGTATTATAACACTGGTATATACACCTAACTCATAGAATTGTCCTTGTAAAGTTCACGTATGGTGTGTATACTGTTGTGTTCGGTACATTGTTTGTTGTTTGTACATTTATGTGAGCTTACTGTCACTGATATTGCATATGTAATTTTAATAAAACATGTGTTCTTGCACCACCTGAAGAGAGTGCATGCTTTAAGACTTTACGCTCTGCATGCTAAAGTGCTTATCAGTTGTTTTATCTAGTGAACTTTGTATCACATGTATACACCCAGGATATTTTCAGGGCTGGGTACGAGGGCTGGGCTTAACTGTTTATTCTAACAACAGTGACAAGAGGCCTTGTGAAGGCTACTAGTTTTGTTGCTTGTAGATGTGCAGTGTATACTTCATATAGTTTACTTGTTCTTGTAAAGCAACAAAACTTGTGCACTAAGCAACAGAACCAAAGATGATGATGCTTTTAATCTTACAGATGTTCTTTAAAACGTACCTTTCCTTCTTTCCTTCGGCCTACTTTCTTTATTTTTAAAAATGTTTTCTTTTCTGTTCCATAGTTCATCAGGTCATACTCGTCACCGTATTTGAAAATATTTTTGTGCATGTTGCTTTCACTTGTCAAGGACAGAAGTTGGATTGTGGTCAGAGAGTAACCACTTATTCCGCCATTTGCATCTTCGTCTATTTATGGTAAAGTTAGACAGGAAATGAAAATGTTTAGGAACAAGGACATTATTTTGTAGCTAGTGTACAAGCATTCTGTGCCCAGGTGTGAGCATTTCTGTTCGTATATATCCGATTGTATTTTTTTTATTCCCTCACTAACTCTATCTTTCTGTCTCTCTCGTTGTGTCTCTGTTTATATATGTCTCTCTATGTTTGTCTCTCTCTGTGTTTGTGTGTCTTTCTGTGTCTCTGTCTCTCTCTTTCTGTGTCTCTGTCTCTCTCTTTGTGAGTCTCTGTCTCTCTCTCTCTCTGTTTCGCTGTGTCTCTTCCTGTCTTTCTCTCTGTCTCTTGTTGTGTCTTTCTCATTCTCTCTGTCTCTCTCTCCTGGGCACTTAGCAGAAGGTACTACAATACCTGTCTGTATCATCAGTGTCATGCTAGGAGGTACTGTAATACCCAAATCTATAGTGATGACACAGAGGAAGGAACTGTACTATGGCATTATATGTAGGATCCTTCCAACAAGTTTTATAGAAGTTTGATTAATTGATGTTGATTTTGTGTATTAACAAATGTTAATGCTTGTTTATTCTTTGAGATATAAATCATAATTGATTTTAATTATTGATTTTCCTGTGAACAGAATGTGGGTGAGCCCACGGAGTAGCTTTAATTGATTAGTAATATATATTTTTGTATTTACATTTTCTACAAAGACAAAAACGAATTCGCACCGAGCTGCCAACCAACGAGGTGCCATAATGAGTGTTTTGCATCGTCTATAATCAGCCCTTAATTGGCGCTTGTTTAGAGGCAACTTGAGCTGAAGTAACATGAATCAGTTTCACATTTTGTAAAAATAAAAATTATAAATGAAGAAAAAATCCACATGTGTGTGCAGTTGTTTTGTGTTGTTTTAGTTTAAAATAAATATCGGAATGCGGATTGTTCGTGTGTATCGTAATAAGATCTGATCTGCCATATCATTCACACCATCCATCGAAGCCTGAATAAAAAATGTCGAAACATTTTGGTTTCTATTTATTAAAACCAGGCCGCGATTCTGAGAGAAAATCTGACAGAACGTGTGATCATTTTTAACCATTTCACCCTTAAATGTGTATTTAAAGTGGGGACTAGTTGTGCGCCGAGCGCCCGCTCAGCGATAAAAGAGTGAGGCAGCGGTGCTTCGTCCTTGCGCGGAGGGATCTTACAGCACGGACTACACCCAAGGCGCTGGTCTCTGTCGGCTCACAGCGGCTTTTCTTTCTCGGTCCGCCTCACAAACATCCGCTTCGGTAACCGCTCAGCAGCGCTGTTACACCTGTAGCCTGTTTCAACTCTGATTCCGTCTAAGGAGTCTTTATAGTTCTCGTGTGGCGTTTCGAGATCGCAGTGAAAGATGTCTTGGCAGAGCTATGTGGATAACCTGATGGCGGACGGCAGCTGCCAGGATTCCGCCATTGTCGGCTACACGGACGCTAAATACGTGTGGGCATCTTCAGAAGGTGGCACCTTCGGTGGAATAACGGTGGGCTTTTGTTTATTTAAGCGTTTTACTCTTTTTCTGTGTGTAATCGTTTACAATCGGTTCGGTTAAACGGGGGATTTTTTCCTCTTTTGTCTGAATGGGGTTTAGCGCGGCCACGTTACGGTTAGCTAACATGCTAATCATGTCTCGGTAGAAACACCGTGTCTGTATGAGAGAATAAAGCTGAAACACTTCACCGGCCGGTATAAACTGTGTTCACCATGTGCTCACGACTTCTAACCCGATAACTTATTATTACCTTATTAATTAGGAATCGTTGTGTAATTGTGTAGACAATGAATTAGCTGCTATCCTCAGCTGGATTTACAGGCCCGAGAAATCAATCTTTCAAGTGGAAGCAAAATCAAATCTGTTCGCGTTAAAGTTGCCGTCGATTCAGATTCACTTTTATAATGTTTGTACAATTTTTACTACATTATAAATCAAATCTAACCGCGCTGTAGTTCTGTTCGAACCTGTACGAATAGACTGCAGAGGAATGCGGGTAAATATAAATGAACATCCAGTACAATTCCATTCACATCAAAATGTGCTTCATTTTATATATATATTTATTTATATATGATATAAAGTTCTTCCACCATTTACAGACGGATAAATTACACCAGTGCTTTACATTCATTAATAGGACTTTGTATTCCTTTTATGCAAATGAAATGTGCACAAGTTTGCTTAAGCAGGTCAATAGAATTCACTGTAAATTCAATTTAATCCATAAAAGCAAATCATGGACGTTCGACTTCTACACGTTCTGTAAATGTTACTTGTTAAAAACACACACAAGAATTTAAACGTTTTTTATTATTTAGACTCTTTATTGTGGAAGTTTCTCATGAGTAATCTGTTATAAACACGTGTTTCTCACTGCTGTAAGTGCAACATTCTGCTTATAAATCGTGTAAAGCTGCATCAAACGTGTGTGTGTATAACGTGTGTGTGTGTGTGTGTGTATAACGTGTGTGAGGTCAGACATAACGTGTCATACTCGTGCACTGTGACCCGGACCAGGATCCCCCCCCACACACACACACACTTACACACACACACACACACTTACACACACACACACACACACACTTACACACACACACACACACACACCCTTCATCATGCTGAAGATGAGCTGGTTTAGGTGTAGGCCATGCTGGAAGGAAGCTTCGGGTGCCAGGCCTTTCTTTCCTGGCTCGATCCCAAATCCCACAGACTAGTGCTCCTCACGGGGGACTGTACACCAGGTTCAGTGCCTACCTAGTGCCCTTGCTCAGGGTTTCACACGCGTTTGGGACTCCGCCATGGGCTTTTTTTCTTCCTTACAACAGTCTCAAAGATGGCGACCTGTGTCTGGTTTAGTCACATTGACTTCAACACTTGTTAGTTCTGCAGGAGTTAATAAACGTTTTATTACGTGTGTGTGATTGTATTTAACTGCATGTTTACTATATAAAACCAATAATTTTCCTAAATGATATTTAGGAGATTAGAATCGTTTGTTCAGTAGCAAAGCAGTCAGAAATGTTTTCATGAATCGATAACTTTCTTTATTACAGTTTTTCCTTGAAGACTTAATACAGTAAAGAGAATTTTCTTTTTAGACAAATTTAAATGATCTAATTCCCGGCTTAGGAAAAAGTGATTTACAATCCTGTTCATGTTAATGGAACGTACTGACATGGAATGTTTAATGCATCTTACCTAATGACCTGAATGGCTAATTATTATTAAAACTTGATTCATATCCTCTACATTGACCACTGCACACTAAACATAAACCTTTACAATACATTACAAATATTTCTGGGTTAACTTGAGTAAATGTTTTATAAACTGTTTCAGTTGTATAAACTTGAAGACGCGTGCTTAAAATAAAATAAATTCTTGCATGCTGCTCAGATTTTTGCATCACATGCTTGCAAAATAATTAACATGTTTCGGTTGTAGAGTCAAGCGCATGTTTAGATAGAGAACGAGCTTAAACTGTTTTAGATCATTGGTTTACTAGGACAATTTCAGTAGCATTAAATCTGTAATTCTGCCTAATGAACAGTGCTGAAGTTTGTTTTAGGGTTGTTGGAATAGTCCATATCTGCTCGCTTTCACATTTCATTTGATGAGAAACCGGTTCAGCTGATCTAAACTGTTCGACATGTCACTGAGCCAAGCGTAAACTTGCCCAGGTCCCTGTTTTTCTCATTAAATCTGCACAAATAATCAGAAGACTTGGTAAATAAGTCAAATCTGATTCTTTTTCACAGGCCGATGAGATCGACGTCATAGTGGGCAAAGACCGCGAGGCCTTCTTCACCAATGGGCTGACCCTAGGCAAAAAGAAGTGCTCTGTTATCAGAGACAGCCTGCTTCTGGATGGGGACTGGACCATGGACATCAGGACGAAGAGTCAAGGCGGCGAGCCGACGTACAACGTTTCCGTAGGCAGAGCTGGCAAAGGTAAATCATTTTGCTTATTTGCAAATGACCCCAGATTTACATACGGGACACAAAAACGTAACCTTCAAATGCACGAAAGCCAACGACCTCAGAAAAGGGTTTGTCCTGTTTAGGATCTTCTTGTAATTGCTAGTTTGATGGTCATTGACTCGCTCGAGCGTTTCTGAGGTTGTTGGTGAAGGAAGTTTTTGGGGGTGGGGAGGCAAATGTTGCACTTGTGCTGCCTGTGGCGCTGTGCACGAGACTTGAAGGTGCAGTGAAACGTTTGGTATGCAATAAAACCGGTAAATCTTACAAGAATGCTGTATTTTCTGGACCCTACGCTCACAAGTTAATCAATATATCTGCTCTGTAGGACATCACACATGTTCGATACGGCGGATCTATTATACCCCTATAAATAAGGGTATATAAGTTACCTAATGGACTTTTTATTGTCTGACCGGGAATTCCTGCAGCTTTATACTTAGTCATTTTAATATGTGTTTTTTTTAACCTTCCCCTTTAACCTTAACATATCAAATCGACATATTAATCCTAAAGTCTTAATGATATTATATTCGGTTTGGCTAGCACAGTTTTTAGTTCAGGTCTCTACTTTTATTCATTTACTTATTTAATTTGGTGCAGTTTTTACTCCGGATAGTCAGATAGGGCATCTAATGTACCCTGGTCTGGACCGCCACCCCGAACTGTAAGGATTCTGGCATTTTAAGACCTACACACCAGCTCATGGTTGCACTTTAATGCCCGAGCTGATCTGTGTTCATGTTATGGAAGCAATTGTCTGCCAGCTTAAACCAGAAATTGAACTGGGATGCATTTGCATTATTGACATCGCTGCAATTACACAAATAAGCTGATTTAAACATCTCTTGTTGTGTATATAGATTTTATAGTGGGTCCTGAAAATATTGTTGCCTTGTTTGTGCTTGAGTATGTTTGAGTTCCCTAGATTTCAGTCTGCCTTTGTGGTCCTCGTTCTAACAAGGTATGGTTCCGTATCTGTGAGATACATTGCTGTCCTCCTCCACTAAATTTCCTCCTCTCTCCTTCCTTATTTATCTAAAGGTCTAAATCCCTGATACAAACTTGATCAGCTTTGAAGTGAAGTTTTATTTGGTACTGCTGTCTAAAGAATACAATTTTTGCATTTAGTATGATGTCCTGTTGCTATGAATAAAATTTACACCCTCTATGCAAAATATACCACGTGGTGACCCTTCCTTATTTAGGGACCGGTAAGCTGCCATTAATAGTCAGAGCCCCGTTCTGTTAGTGATATCCTATTCCCCAAATAGTTCTTATCAGTTGATTTTTAGAAGGCCTCACATGGCACAGAATCAAGTTCTTGACTCTTGGCGGATCCATAAAAGGAGGCTCTTAACATAATACCGGTTCAGCTGGACGTCCAGGAGCGCCGGGTCTTTCAACTTAAGAAAGCACTTTTCTTACTAAGGGGGTTTGACGGTAATGAAGTCGTCGTGCCTGTTTAATTTCACTTCTATTTAGCCTAAAAATGTCAACGTTAGTTTCTCTCCTTTTCTGGGTGGCTTGTGATGGAATGCATGAGCATGTAAAGCAAGTGCACATGATTTCTCCTCTTTCTCTCTCTCTCTCTTTCTCTCGCTCTCGTTATGTGTTTATTTTCCTTTCCCTAAGCAGCAGCACTTCTCAATCTTTCTTCCCTTTTGTTTCCTTCTCTTCTCTTTCAGTCTTGGTTCTTGTAATGGGCAAAGAAGGGGTCCATGGAGGCGGATTGAATAAGAAGGCATACTCGATGGCAAAATACTTGAGGGATTCGGGGTTCTAATGTAATTACCGCTCAATTAGTTTCAATTTTGAGGGACAGAAAGAAGAGGGTTTGCTGTTAAGCTTTCTTCTTCACGCAGTTATTATGTCTTTAATGGGAAGAACGGTGGTAAGATCTTATGTCCCCATATAAGGTGGGAAGGGTTTTTGCTTTCTGTTTTGTTCCCAAATTGTTCATTTGTCATTTTTTTTTCTTTCCCCCTTTTATGTACACCAGTATTGGTTTTAGTCATGGGAAAAGAAGGTATCCATGGAGGACAGCTCAACAAGAAAGCATTTACCATGGCCGAGTACCTGAGGAAAGTTGGATACTGAAGCAACCCCCCCCCCATTTCCATCCATCTATCCACACAGCAACTCACTGTAATGTCCCATCATCCCTTCATCCCTCCCCGTTGTCCTCACAGCACTACGGATGCATAGTCATCCACCCCACCGTCCTGCTTTTGATTTATCTTCCATCCTTTATGTGCACCCCTTCCCTTGGTCATCCTTTTTATTTAGCGAGCTCCTCATAGTGCCACAAAACAAGCATGTTCATTTTATGAAGGCTTAAAACAAACACAGTACTGTACATATAGCATTTACCCATTGGACGTTTCAAATTTGCATCATGGAGCGTCACTGTCCAGTTTTCCTGAGGCGCTGGTCCGGCGCTCCCGGCCTCGTCCTCTTGGGTGCTTCAAGCCTTGCTCAGCTGTCGGTCTTCCCTAAGCGAAAATTAATTTCCCAGCATGGCCAGGAGGGTTAAAGTGCATGCATATCTTTTTCTTTTTTTTTCTCTTTTGAAAGCTCTATCATAATAAAATCCCACTGAATTACCCAACTATAGCATATGCCATGAAAACGAGATCCGGCCTCCAAGCTGAACCCACACTACATGAACTCCGCCCTCGGCTCTATACACGTGAACCCACGTTTGAATCAAACATCCAGCGCTTTTCTTTTCTTGCTGTCGTATTCGGATGTGGTGTTTCTTGTAAGTCTTTGATGTAATGTCGGGTTTTTCTCCCCTTTTTCTTTAATGTGCTGGCGGGTCATTTACATACAAGATTTATATAAAAAATCACTTCTGGACTCTTAAGGACATTCCACCGCTGATTATAGCAACTTATTTGCCAGTTGTAGTGATTTTTTTTTTTTTTTTGTGGTATGTTGAAAGCACTGCTCAGTTAATTCTGGTTTCGAGTCCATTCATTGATCTCTAGTAGGACCAATTTTGTTTGTTTTGCTTTATGGAAAATTAACAGAAATTGCTGAAGGATCGACTGCTAGATTAATCTGTTCTGTTGACCCTGAAACACTAAATGAAACACTATTGATTTGTAACACTAACTTCTAATTCATTATAACCGCATGAATGTCTAAGGGTTGGGAATTATGGGAACTACCTGTATACATGTTTTTTTTTCTTAGTTCCCCCCCCACACACACACCTTTCCTCCTTTTGGGTGTCTCGACTAGATGAAACGGCAGTCTTATTGTTAACTTGACATATTTAACCCTTTTGTCTCTGTTGATTCCTGTTAATGATTTCAAGCAACCAATCATTTGTGCTTTATTCAACTGCGATGTATTAACTGTCCGCACGGTACAAATATTTCATTAAATAGGCAAAAAAAAATCAGCCGATTGTAAACACTGATGTAAACTGTGTACACTAAATTCTCTGGTTAATGGTGGTATTAGTTAAAGAAAAATAATGAGACCACTAGTTTGTTGTATTGTAAGCTTTAATCATTTAAGGAAAACGCAGTGTATCCTGTGCCATAACGTAGATCTGATCTGTTGCTACTGTGAGATGGATTTGAGATTAAAAAAGAAAGAAAAGAAAACCCTCTGCCTCGCAAGGAGTCGCTTCTCGAACCGGCACCTTTTATTGGGATCTCGGGCAACGCAAATTTTTAAACTCTCCAGGGCTTGTGGAATATGTACAGATTAAAGTGAAACATGTCAACGACTCTGTTCATTCTGCTCCTTTATTTCATCTCTTGTTTCTGACCGGCTTCGTACACACACACACACACGAATACGAATGACTCGATTTGCGTGGAAAATGCCATGAATTAACCAACTTGTTTACAGACGGATCAAATAAATCTATTCCAACCAGAATTCTTGCTGTTGTGCATTTATTTACTGTGTGTGACTTGTAGACTGACTGTTTCTTTTATGATAGTGAAATATTGTGGTTGTAAAATGTTTTGACCTTCAGGTTCTGATTGGTGTAACGTTCCGTGATTGAACTTGTGCTGTGTTTGCTCACTCGTGATGCTGAACCAACCAATTTTCTAAAATGAATCGTTTAGTGTTTTACACTCGCTGGCTGCACATTTTAACCTCATTAAAGAACACCTTTCTCTATAATCTTTCCCCACTGTTTTTGTGCAACAAACAGTTCATGTGTTTGGGAAATATGACCTTAAACTCCATAACCAGCTCCATCATAAATGTAATCTTGGGGAGAGCAAAGAATCGACTCACTTGAGAGATTCCACTCTCAATGTACCTCTTCATATTCTTCATCTGCGTCACCTAACATGCACCACCACCACCGACATGTTCTAATTGTGTTAAAACAAAGCAGACCACAAGAGGGAGCACTATTCATCAGAAAAATGGTGCACTCCTGTTACTAAAGTTGTCTCTCCCTGTAGATGTCGGTGTTTGGTTCATGATCGTGATTTTGTTCATGTTAAAACTGATCCAAGTTTTAACCGCGAATGATTTTAAATGTTTAAAATTGACAACCATTTTTGCTCGTCACTAACACCGGCGAGTAATCGCAAAGACCACAGAACCCTCCGAAACGCCCTCTGGTGTTGTGGAGGTGAATTACTTTGTGGTGTTTATGATTCAAACACAGAACTATAAAGAAACTCGAAGCTCTTGGTCTGTTCAGCAAAGAACAGACAAAAGTATAAATGGGTTTAGATATTTGTTAAATATGTAATAAAATACCATATAAACGAGCACCGTGTGCAGGTGATCTAATGAAGGTACTGATTCAACAAGCATCCATTACAAATCCGTTCACACAGATTCTTTTAAGATTAGTTGATATTTGATTTAAACTCCGCTGGCACTCCGGTAAAAGTTTTGGTATTGTGTGCAAGGTTTACATGAACTGGGCGAATACACGAAGCATCTGAATAGGTTCATAGTCACTTTCAGGATACTGAGACACACAAACTGGGTACTTGGTTTCATGTCTTTAGACTGTGTGAATACTTGAACCCGGGACTTGTGGCCGGGAGGCACCAGTTCTGTATCATTAGATCTGGAGTATAATGTCGAGTTTCTCTTTAATAAAGGTTCGTGTTCGAATCTTCTGAGGTCACCTGGAGGTTCTCGGGTTCTTCCTCCCTGTTGAACTGGTTCATCATCAATGTTCACGAGTTTCAGCTCAACACTGCTGCAGGGTCCAATACAAAACCCCCGACGAAGGTGGAACGTGTGTGTGTCGGCTCTAATACACCTCCATGATGCAAATGAAGCAACCAGTTGTATCCCGAGCGAGAAGAAAAAGGCCCCACGCCCTCGAGCCACAACGGCGACTCGACTTGTGCAGTTGTGTGTCGTCATGCTGACGGCTGCTTTCTGTCTCACATTTACATTGTGAGATCATCAACATTGAGATCAATTCTTTAAGTCTTTTGTCACGTCGCTGTTGTGTTTTAGTTCAGTTTTATTTTCGTACGGGTCAATATCAAAGAGACGAGCAACGTTTATAATTCTAACATTTAATCATTTCTGTTTGGTGTAATAAAGCATCTTTGTATAGGATCGATCTGTGTCGTGTACCTTTATATCACATAACTATTGTGTTCTCATCTAAAGCTGTCTGTCTCTCTCTCTATTGGTTTTCTGTCCGTTATATTTATTTTCTGTTTGACTATTTTTGTTTATTTATTTCTATCATGTCTGTCTGTCTATTGTCTGTATTGTATCAGTCTGTATTTATCAGGTGTGTCGTATTTGTCTCTAATAAAGATTAATAATAAGTTCAATAAGAAACGTTCAGTAAACGTTCTCACTTGAGGTTTATGCTGAATTGGAACCAGTTTGGCCAGTTTGAAGGGTGCCGCCGCCCTCACCAGTCTCGGCTTCTTATTCTCACAAACTAACAGGATTATAATTCAAGTTTAGATCAAACACGTGACTTCAGTTGTGAACGGTCTCGCTGGCACACGCGTGTTCAAGGCGTGTAAATGAAAACCCTGCTAACACCACGGGGGCACGTCCCAAATCACACACACACACACACACACGCATCGATCACGATGTTTTAGTGTGTATGAGAAACAATAAATCTCAGACTAATTGTATCGTATGAGACTATATTACACTACGTGCACTAAACGGACGCCGTTCAGCTGATGTAACGGAAGGGGCGGGACTTTCAGCAAATGCACAATTGTACGAGTTTGAATAGATTTTTTCTGTGATTCAGGTGGTCACACAGCAAGAAAGTCCTGGGTTCCATCCTCAGGTCCGGGTCCATTCTATCCTATTACATGTCACGCTACTCCAACAAACCTCAGACAACACTCAGACTGATGGAGATTTATTTTGTTAAAATCCACGCGTTCTGTTCCATTTTTATTTCTTAATGTCTCTTATTTCTGGATGCTTCGGTCACGTCTGATTTAGAAGTGGATCTTCTTCCCTGGACACTGACTGACCAGCAGCTTCTCGCCAGCCGTCTGTGAGACCGTCGCCGGAGTCTCTGGCCCCGCTTCCCTCTTCACCAAGGGCGCGGCGGAAGCCTCCACCGAATCAGACTCAGACAGGATGCCGATGGCGTTGGGGTCGTGGAACGACGTGAGCTTGTGGTAGGTCAGGCTGTGGAGCTCGGGCGTGTAGACCGGACTGTCGGTGTGGGCGTGGAGGACGACCGGATGGGGCAACGGGACAGTGGCGTTAGTGAGTGGGTCCACGGTCATCGTTGGCTACAACAAACAAACACACGAGGGTTAGACGTTTAGTTGTACTGTCCTTGTATCATGTCCTTATGTAGTGTCTCTAGAAAGTGTCTCTAGAAAGTGTCCCTAGGTAGTGTCCTTGTATCATGTCCTTATGTAGTGTCTCTAGAAAGTGTCCCTAGGTAGTGTCCTTGTATCATGTCCTTATGTAGTGTCTCTAGAAAGTGTCCCTAGG
>JAOTRQ010000028.1:2612073-2624126 GCA_028565875.1 Hoplisoma paleatum
TGTGTGTGTGTGTGTGTGTGTGTGTGTGTGTGTGTGTGTGTGTGTGTGTGTGTGTGTGTGTGTGTGTGTGATATTAATAACCATAGTTGTAGTCATACTAGTGACAATCATAATAGTTAGAATGCAATCTACATATTTCAATAATCAATAATAGTACTAGTAATACGATCACACACACACGTTATAAAGATGAATTAACCATTATTATAACAATATGATAATATAGGAATGACATCAAAGATAGCTAGTATCATAATCATAATAGTGATTATCATAGTATTTAGGACATATATACATTTATAATAATAATAATAATAACAAGAGTAATAACAATAATAGTGGTAGTAACATAAACATACACTCGTTTAAACTATACTTAAAATGCATAATAATGACGTTAATATTTTTTAAATCTTGTGCACACGTTATAACAAACCAAGATGCTTCCTGTAGCTTGACATAAAAGCGACTTACAGAAGTTTATTATTACTTACAGAATATTACGATTATTGTTCTTAATCAGATTGTTTTATTTAGAATAAATAAATCTTAAATAAGTCGAATTCTATCATTATATCATTAAAATCATGACTAGAACCGTTCAGCACCACGGAGAGCAGAAGACGAACCAAACTACCCTGAACCCTAAAACTTGCGTGCAAAATAAACACTACATTACTGCCACCTTCCGGACAGTCTTGTGAAGTACAACATTGTGAAATGACCAAACATTAAAAAACGTTAAAAATAAACGTAGAGAGATTCGGTTTAACTCTTAATAAATTAATGTGTAGAATTGTGCTATTTGTCAGTCATTTTATTAACAAGTTGTCTGTAATTAGAATTACTTACAACAAAACAGAACTAATATTTATTACACCGAGACGACAGAAGGTCACACATCATCAGATTAGACATGACTTAACATTCGTAAATACATTTTTAAAAAGTTGTGAATTAACTCACATATATTTTATGCCTTCTATCCCGTCCACTAAAACTGTGTTAGTAGCAAAAACGAATCATAAGTATGAGTAGAAATAAAAACAATATTAAAGATGGTACAAAAGAAATAAAGTAAAGTAACAATATAACACACAAACAGTAACATATATCATTGCTTAAACATTTCAAAGAGTAAATTATTTAATAAACTGGGAAGATTTTCAAGGATCAGAACATTATTATAAACATGTTGATTCATAACTGGCCAAAGGTTTATATTGTGTTTCCCTGAGGCCTCATTGTCCTAAATGATAAATCACAGCATAGTTCACTGTTTAGTGCTATTAAGTCAGTGTTGAGATTTAACACAGCTGCCAGTAATTCATTATTAAACTTGGCACATTGGTGGAATAAGTAACGGGAGAAAATACTTGCTGGGAGTTTTTAGCAAGTATTTTAAATCAGCAAATATTCAGACATATTTTTAAAAAATGAGCAAGTTTAGCTACACCAGATTTGATCCTTTTATTATTAAATTGAGAATTGCATGTCCAGATCATCATCGCTGTCCTCGTGACGTTCTTCCTCGTTTTCAGCTCCCACCTTTACATTTCCTGTGATGTAATTATCTTCGATGAAGCCGTCGTCGTCCTCCACACGTCCTCCTGGGTCCTGGCAGTCCCTCATGCCGTAGTGAGAAACATTCGATGTCAGCATCCCGTCAACGCTGAACTGGCTGATACTTTCTCCAACTGGAAGAAGAGCTTCTCTGTAGCTGCCGAAAAAGTGCTGGAGGATCCGACTCCTCACGGCGACGACTATTACAAAGGCCACAGAGGCCACAGTGACCAACACGCCGACGAGGATCTGCCAGGTTCCTGAGGTTTCGGTGGCGGTTACAGTTTTGGAATCAGAAGCTAAATATGAACAGGATAAAGCAGAAACAAAGACGCATAATGTTTAACATTATGTTGTTTTTAACACAATGTTTAGATTTAATGGGTTTTTAAGTTTTTTAATGGGTTCCTTTGGGAACAGTGGATGCATTAAATACGCTAAATACATTAAAGAAATACAAAAGCACAAATAAAATATTCCAAACTTACACACACATTTTATAAATATAAACATAATTTGGTGGAATCTGATTTTTTATTTTCATTCAGCGTGGAACCTGCAGTACTGATATGTGTTCACTAATGTTTTACAGAATATAAAATAAATGTAAACCTGGATCAATGTCCCCAGTTATACAGTTTTAAATATGTAAAATGTTGATTTACCGTTTAGATGTGGTTCCATTATTGAAGGTTCCTTGACCACGAACTTGAATTCTATCCAGCAGCCTGTAAGAACATTAAACATTAAAATAAATATGTTAACATTACAGTTCAGAAAGATCCTAGTGATATAAATTCTGTAAAATTAAACATAAATTTCTGACTTTATGGCTTTGGTTTAGTAAAAAGCCATTTCCTGGTCCAGCATGAAGAGGAACCGATTATGATTATGGTTGTATTATTATGGTTATAATGACTTGATTATGAAGCATGCCGACGTCGGTGCCTGACCCAACAAACACACTTAACTAGACACAAATGACCAAAGTCAATATGTCTTAAGAGTAAAAACAGGTACTGCTTTCAAATGGGTCCCATTATGTTGAGAAATTGGACGTCTAATACATTTACGGTCAAAATGCTCTTGGCTTAATTTGCACTAAAATAGCTTTCAAGTTTTTTCTATTTGTTTGTTTTCACCCCACAGCTTTTAAAAGTGGAATATCAGAAGAGAAACTATGTATATGTTCACTTACACATATTTACATACATATATACACATGTAACTATCGTTTATGTCACATTAACATTAGCAACTTTAAACATTTGATCAAAATTGTCTAAATTAAGTTAAATAAGCTAAAGCTATGATTGGTGGGTATTTAATTTTAAAGATACAAAGCTGGTCATCCTGAGTCAAGTACTGAGAATCACACAATACTAATAGCAACATTGAATATATATAAGAATTATCTACATACCAAAATCGTACCAAGCAAAATTGTGATGGTCTAATATCACGACGAAATGATAAATGTTAGATGTTTGGTTTTGGTAGTAACGTCTCTACTTGAGCAAAGGTTGAAGGACTGAAGGTGGATCACATGCCACTGTGTATTGGGTTGATAAATAATCTTTATGGCTGTCTGAGTTTTGGTCATGTGACTCGTTTTACATTCACACTGCTTCTGTAAACATTCCTGATGAATATCTGAACGTGTATGAGAGATTATAAACAGATCCGCTTACGGATACTTACAAACACATTATGGTTGAAAGTAGGTGGACACGCCGTTCCATAAGTTAATATGTTAATGAGATCCTGATGTTTATCTTACTGAATAACTTGTAAAAGCCTTTATCATGAAGCTCCCACCATCATACTTCAGAGTTTCCTAGAATCATTCACACAATCGTTCATTCTTTTAACTCGACACGCTAAACTAATAGCCTGACGCGCACTTTGTCTGAGATTTATTGTGAAGATGATCTGCATTCAGTTACATCATTTATTATCTGCAGTTTTATTGAACACACTTTTTCTACTAAAGAGAATAATGAGTATAAGACATGTCATTTAATGTTTATTTTTTATATTTAGCGCTCTGGTTATGAGCATATGCCATTAAATATATACACACATAACTTACTCGAATCACTGATTTATCAGATTATTCAGACTATTATTAATTCTACTAGAAAGTCTCGACCTAAACAAAAAGTGCCTGATCATTGGATGGTTCTTTTACACTTGACAGACATTTACGCCTAATTTTATTATTAATAATAAAACCAATCATTACCAAAAAAATCGTATTTAAATATCAAATCTAGTTTGGTCAGACTGATGCTTTGCATAAATTCTGAATGGCATTAAACTGTATTTATCATTGTTTACAAGTCTTTTATTTGTCATCCGTAGCTGGAAACAATCTCTTTCCAATTGTCCCAAGATCCTAAATCCAGCTCCAGATTCCCCTAATGCAGCGCTGCCTTAATAGGATCACTGGCATTAACTCCGGGACAATACTGCCAGCTGTCAAAAAACCCGTAAGGGCCGGCCAGGTCCAGAACTCTCTCTCTCTAGAGAGAGACAGAGAGACAGAGAAGTAAAGACTACAGTACTGGACATTCTGATGTCACCACGGCTTGGATTGGATTGGATTGGATTGGATTGGATGTGTCCCAGCAGAGCTGGTGACTTTTTATGCTGCACGGTTACCCTCCGGTTGATTGGACACTGTTCTGGACTTTTTGTTTCTGGACTTTTTTGGCCATGCCGCTGGTTGCCGTGTGGAGCAGAGTGAAGAACGTCTGCCGGCAGAATGGCTTGCTCATCATGTCGGTGTTGGCCGTGGTCGTCGGATGCCTGCTGGGATTCTTCCTGAGATCCAAACATCTCACGGAACAGGTGAGTCGCAGCCTCTTGTGTGTTTGAAGACTCATTCAAGAATCTAGAGATGGAAGCTTAGAGGTGGAACTTAGATAATGGTTTCCTTCCACAATTTTGTTGTTGGACCCTTGAGCAAGACTCTTAATTCTCATTGACTGTTCAATGTAACTTTGTACATTTTATAATGTCTTAAAAACGTCTACTAATGTTGAAATCGCCAACATAAAATCACACCAAACTTCAAACCAAGTCTTATAGATCCTGAATCGTTTTAATTTTTAATACAGCAAAGCCTACCAACAAACAAGCCTCACACACACAAAAACAAACATCGACTGTAAAGAACGTCCAGTACAGCACACGAATACAAAACAGCAGCTGTGCCTTAATCCCGTTATGCTGTTTTTATAGGAGGTGAAGTACTTCCAGTTTCCCGGCGAGCTGCTCATGAGGATGCTGAAGATGCTCATCCTACCGCTTGTAGTCTCAAGGTAAGTGGACAATGATATTAAGGTCAGTTATACAGATCTACGCGAGGTAGTGTGCTACATTCACCGATCATTAATCTATTCGATAAAACGTGCTGCATGGATTCAAGGTTTCGATTAGAAATCGATTAGAAACTTGGACCCCTGAGCACGTCAGTTATTCACACATTTATTTCTGTTCTCTCTAGTAGCACAATACTTGGAGTTACAGCTTACACGTCTCAAGCAGTTCTGTGTACAAGTGTGTAATCTTTTAAACCTTCTTTAATTCGTATCAGATTTAAGAATCTCTACCGACTCTATCAGTAGAACTTCATTTTTCTTGACGACGTGCATCTTTAAACCATCTTGTAGTGAAGCAAGGAGTCTCTAACAGCACTTTCCCATCTCAGGATTACTGTAATGCTCTTGTGGAGCAGAGGTAAGCGACAGTAAGCTCCAGATGGTCCAAAACTAACACCATGCCGCCTCGTTGGGTATCTAAAGATGATTCGGTCAGGCATGATCAGCGTCGTCATCATTCTGTCAATAATAAACAATAATAAAAACAAATAATAAACAATTTCAACACAATACAGAGTCCGTGTATGATCCACTTTCCTTTAAGTTTGATGTCTGGCCTGGCAGCCCTGGATGCCAAATGCTCGAGCCGCCTGGGCATCATGACCATCTTCTATTACCTGTGGACCACCTTCGTGGCGGTGGTGGTGGGCATCGTGATGGTGATTATCATCCACCCTGGGGGAGCAGCGCAGAAAAAGGACTCGGAGAACAGCAGCAAAGCCATCATGAGTTCCGCCGACGCCCTGCTTGACCTCATCCGGTAGGAGAGTGTTAAATCTTCTTTACTGACCACTCGATGAGCTTCAGGCCAGAAAGGTTGAGCGCATATTGTAGGCTTCCTTAAAACCAGCTGAAACTTTCATTAACGCTACGGTCCTCACGTCATCACTTAACCCTGTTCCACCTCTTAGTCAGATGGAAAAGGAATGTCCAATCATGTAGCACGTGCCAAACCATGTCAACTCTGCCTACGCTAAGCTAATTAGCCTGTCCTTAAGATGACTGAGTCACTGTGTCACTTAGCATCACAAACCATCCCTATCCTATTTATTTTTACCACATTTTACCACATGTACACAGATGTTTACCGACGACTGACTTCACCTTATGTAGGTACTAAAACAACAAAAAAACATTTTCTTCTTTACTTTAATAGAAACATGTTTCCTGCCAACCTGGTTCAAGCCACATTTCAGCAGGTGAGAAACTTAAACACCGTAAAGTTGTGAAAGTTTCGTCCGATCCCTGTCATGGTTCGGCCAACATAAACAGATACGTAATTGATCTTTATTTTGGTGGCTAGTATCGTACCAGGAGCATTCCTATCTTGAAGGCGAAACCGGCGTCGATCCAGGACCAAAATGAGGCCACCACCAGGCGCGTATTCATCTACGGTGTCGCAGAGGAAAACAGCTCAGAGATCCAAAACTTCTCTTTGGATTTGACTCCCCCTCCGGACGTGGTCTTCCGGACAGTGCCGGGCACCAGCGACGGCATGAACGTCCTTGGTATCGTTATCTTCTCGGCTACGATGGGTGCGTGGACAAATACATACAAGAATGTTTTGAAACTATTTAAGTATTTATCAACGTGCTTAAAAAGTCCCAGAGGAATATTTTAATGAATCTTAATACAGTGTAATTACAGCTTATTAACCTCTAAACTGGATTAAAGTTGTCGAAGATCCAACAAACGTTGGGTATGAAACTTACTGGGCTCATTCAAAAATGAAGTGGATGTTTTTTTATTCTTTTTAAAGGTATAATGTTGGGAAGAATGGGACCCAGTGGCCGTGCACTGATCAACTTCTGCCAGAGTCTGAATGAAGCAGTACTGAAGATTGTAGCCATTGTTATCTGGTAAGTGTTTCCGTCAGTATTTAGACTTTATTATGTGATTACTTGAGTTTTTATGTGCATCTGTACTAAGCAGTTTGGTGTCACTGTACGTTTATTAAAATAAGTCAGTGCCTTGTTGACTTTGTGGATGTCTTATGTACAGGTATTTCCCTTTTGGGATCGTTTTCCTTGTGGCTGGCAAGATTCTGGAGATGAACGACCCTTCCGCGATGGGGAGACAGTTGGGCTTTTACGCCATCACGGTCGTCATGGGTCTTATCCTGCACGGCCTATTTATCCTACCCGCCATGTACTTCTTCATCACTAGGAAGAATCCCATTGTTTATATCCGCGGTATCCTGCAGGCTTTGCTCATCTCGCTCGCCACTTCATCCAGGTGAGTGAACTTGAAGTCGGTAAACAGGACAAATGAAAATAGCTTTTATTGGTTGAACAAATGTAAATTTGTAAAGGCTGTAGCACGGCGGCTTAGTGGTGTAAAGCTGTGGCTTCACACCAAGTAGTCCCGAGTTCAATTCCCAGGTTGTCTTTCTGTGCGGAGTTTGCATGTTCTTTCTGTGTCCACAGCCTAAAAACATGCATTATGCACTAGGTTGATTGGAGTTGTGAAATTGTCTTGTAGATACGCACAGTTCCCGAGAGCACTATGAGGGTTCGAGAAAAACCTGCAACCTCTTCATATTTCCGCCACCTCATACATTTTAGAATAGATTTTGTCATTGTGATAAATTGGTTCCTGTATTAATCATTTCCAATAAATTGTCGCTTTTAGCTCCGCCACGTTGCCCATCACCTTCAAGTGCCTCCTGGAGAACAACCACATCGACCGGCGAATCATCCGCTTCGTCCTACCGGTCGGTGCCACCATCAACATGGACGGTACAGCGCTCTACGAGGCCGTGGCAGCCATCTTCATTGCCCAGGTCAACAATTACGACTTGGACTTTGGTCAGATCATCACCATTAGGTTTGGACCCATTAACATCTACCAATAGTATCTTAAATCTGTAACCTTTTTAGATCTGGCCAAAAATCCTCGACTCTTCTATACAGTGTTGCCAAAAAATATCTAAACTCCTGATCTTGATGGACAGTCTATTCTAAAAATATTAATGCGGACTTGTGTACAATGATAACAGTCCCCGATCTTTGAAGAATGCTTTCCACAGACTTTATTTGTGACAATTCTGATGTGACAATAGTGATAAATTGGATCAGAAGCTCTGGTTTGAATTGATCCTTAAGCTTTTCAGAATGTTATAACATGTTTAAACCTTTTCACCCATTAGCAAACAACGGCTGAGTTTGTAAAACCCTTCAACACGCCATAAAAACTGATATGAAAGACTTCACTTATTGCATTTCTCAAAACAAGACGCTTTATAATTAATTGTCAGGTTCCCTTCGAGTGGGTCGTTTTACTTTCGGTTGAATAATGATGAATACAGTGATATGAATTATCACCATGGACTTTCCCAGCATCACCGCAACAGCGGCCAGCATCGGCGCAGCAGGGATCCCTCAGGCCGGCCTGGTAACGATGGTGATCGTGTTGACGTCAGTGGGGCTTCCGACTGATGACATCACACTGATCATAGCTGTGGACTGGGCTCTGTGAGTACATACTCATATCCGCTCATATACAGCGCCCCCTTCTGTCGGGTACATGTCTAATTGTTTTTTTTTTTAATAACGTGACTCGTATTTAATTAAAAATCAAACTGAATTTTAGATGTAGCTTACATAGTAACCCGGTCTGACTTGAAATCAGCATATTAATACTTTTTTTTTTTAAATGTATTGAGTCCAGAAAGAGGTCAGAGTTCTGAGGTTATTACCATGGTGACATCACATGACTTTTGCGCTGATACTGATGTCTGACTCCCCCGCCCCTTTTCAGGGACCGTTTCAGGACGATGGTGAACGTGATGGGAGACGCTTTAGCTACGGGGATTATGGCCCACATATGTAGGAAAGACTTTCAAAAGGAAGATGAAGGGGTGAGATTTACTCATTGTATCCCACAACCACTTGTCCTGGCTCTGAAATGCTATAGAACACGTGTTGCTGTTGGTGGACAATTTAGACACACCTCATACAACGTTCTTACTTGGTCAGGTCATGTGATCCAGCACTTGGCCAGAGGTCTGGACAATTTAGACATGGAATACTAAGGAGGTGTTCAGACTTTGGACTGGTCCAGTACTTCTAAGTATGTTACACATGTATTTCTTTTGTTTTTCCTCAACGATAGATTCCGCTGATCTGTGAGACCAAACCCACCATCAGCATCCATCAGATGACGTCCTACCAGAGGAACGGCTGCTTCCAGCCTCCTTCCACGGGACTCGGGAAACCCGTACGTCTCTCTCCCGATGTGGCTCGGCTCGTCCGGCTGGAGGAAGGGAAGCACCCGGAGCAGGAGAGGAAGAGGAAAAAGACCAGGAATTCCACAAACCACGAAGAGAAGCAACATTGTACCATCGACATGAACGGTTTAGAGACCAACGTCTAGACTTGCTCAGAGCTCAAGACAACAGTGCCTGATTTTATAAGTTTCCAGCATCCAAAACTAGAAAATATTTGGACAAATGTTTGGATTGAATAGTTTTTTTCCATCTTCATACAGAACATTAAACAGGAAGAATAAATGGATCGAGGAACTCTGGACTCTCTTCTAGAGGTTCTGTTGGCTGGTGTGGTCAAGCTCTGATAACCGGCGTCCACCAGATGCTACTTGGGGTTTTTAACGTCACATTTTACATTCATGATGAGAAACGGAATCGTTTACATGGAAACAGCAAACAGAAAAACAATGTCCCGCTTGGGGATCGAACACAGGACCTTTCCGAATACAGAACTACTAACATGCACGAATAGTTCGTAGTTTGGAACGTTGGAGAACATTCTGTAATCAAAACCAACACAGACCTCCTGCATATTAGGACATTTTATTACTAGAAAAACCCATCAGGAAAGATTAATGTCACATTTTTACACATTTGTTACATTTACAATTATACAAACTGTTAAAGTGGCTGAGCGCTGATCGTAAATAGAAAGGTAATGTTTTTTAACATAATGCTAAACGTTTTAGTTTGCATCTCGGCTCTCTTTCTAATTCCATTCTAATTCATGGTTACCACATCAAGCTCATATTTGTAAATCAAAGAGTTTAATTTATTATTTAAATTATTCATCTTTAGGCACGTGTGGCGTTGTGTAAGTGCATAACGGAATGAAAAGTACTTTAAATCCTTCTTCTGTATCTCTCAAGGTGAAGGAACGCTGTTCCTTCTCGACAGGACACAAGCGATGAAAGTCAAAACAATGTCGTGCACAAGATTGTCTCTATATATGTTCGTGCCTCGATATTGTTTTAATATCGATCAGCTAAGACCGGAGAGTAAACAGTAACGTGACAGTACCCTCAGAATCTAGCAGTAATGCAGTGAATGATTTTGCGGTGCTTAAAGAACTGCAACTTTAGTCATATTGAAGATCAAACCTGAAGAAATGTCGTTATGAAACCGCTGGTGGGTTTACAAACGACACACTGTGTATTATGATGCTGTTTGCTTTGGGAATTTCCCCCCCCACCAACCTTCATCCTAATTTAGGATCATTTAGAATCACATCCGGCTCATTAAATAATAATTACTAATCATGAAATGCAGTAATGTAGATCCCCAGCAGATCTACTGTAAATCAACCGTAGCAGCAGAGACATTCAGGTTAAACTAATGCATCCATAATTATGTGTGTATATATATATATATAAATGTGTGTGTGTGTGTGTCTATAAAATAATTTTTGCCAACTGTAATCCATATATATAATTCCACACACACACAAAATCAGTTCCACGATACGACTGGTTTCTTTACAGTTTGGCTTTGCCCGGGGTCAGCTGTAAATTCTGTAGCTTCATCGCCATTGCCATGTTCCCAGTGATCTTCAGCTTCCCTTGGAAGAAGGCCTTGGATTAAAAAGAAGAAAATAAAAGTCACTGGAGAAGAAATATTAAGTTAATTATATTAACGTTAATAATATCTGGTTAATAAAATAAATAAGCTACGGTGTATAAACTAACCTGAACAAGGAATCTTCACGACGATTAACAGTAGAGATCAGAACTACTGTACATACTTTAATATGATTTTATCTGCCTTTATTCTTATTTATTGTACAGTAACAATTTTATCTGCTTCTAACGGTTTTCTAGTGATTTTTCTATTGCAGTATTTGTGCTGGACAAACGTAAAGTTCAGCATTCTGGCTTACAGAAGAACTTACAGTTTGCGGGTTCAGTTTTCCTGTCATCAGGTCGATGAGCTCTGCGTCAGCCATTAGAATTGTGCAGTCGGCTTTTTTGCCTGGGAAAATTAGAAAGAATATGATTTATTGTCCATAAATAATTTAACATAAGTCTATTAAATCCAAATCTGACTGCGGCGAAGCTCAACCCGGCTGTGATCGAGTCTGTTAGCACAGATGAAACACGGATGGTTTCGCTGCTACGTATAAACACCAGAATGTCTTTAAGGCAAACTAACGAGGAAAGTTCATGAAGCAAGGACGACAGAATAAGATCTGCAGAGATTCTGTATGTTATCTTGAGATCTGGACATGTTTTTAATAAACTGAAGAGATTACTGAATGTAAACGGGGACAATAATTGTGACACAAAAAATCATTTGGGCTTTGCTTCCAGCTTTGTGCTTCATCTGTGTCCCGTTTTGTTCCTCTTTTACAAGTGTGTCAATATTTGTATTGGAAAATGAACTCAAAACACCCAGAGGTTTGGTACGAGAACCCGACACACACACACACACACACACACACACACACACACACCATCAGTGTTCTGAGATGAATTTAATATTCAGATCCAGAAGGTCGACACGCCTCTACATTAAATTCAACAACAACAACAAAGATACTGACAGACCTGCATCATTGTCCACTGATCCTTTGCCATTCTTTACATCCACGACCCACAATGCCTCCCTTCCACCGGGGCCATCTTTCACTTTGAAGGCGAAAACGCCTCCGATTTTTTTCACAAATGTTTCACCTTCCTGGATGAAGAAAAAGTCTTGGTAGTATTTATATACATATATATATATGATGATGATGATTTGTACCCTACAGTCGAAATCGACCCTCATCGTTACCGATCCCAGAGTATTTCGGCAAGTTCATTTTACAGGGTAGGTTGCCAGGTCTTTCCCCAACCCTGTAT
>JAOTRQ010000028.1:2632542-2662202 GCA_028565875.1 Hoplisoma paleatum
TTAATTATATAATTATTATTGTGACGTCACAAGTGTGTATCAAACTGGTCGCCCGCCGCATTAGTTGGTACCCCAAAGGTAGCCCGCAGCTTCAAAAAGGTTGGTGACCCCTGATCTACATTGTCTTGTGTGTGCATGTGTGTGTGTGAACTGGCTGACTGACCTCCTTTGACAAGTTGCCGTGCCATATAAAGCGCAGTGGAACCAGTAGAGCAGTTATTATTAACGTTGATTATAGGGATACCTGACAGACCCAGGCTGTGGTAGATTGCTCGCTGACCACATGTAGAGTCGCCTACAAAAAGCACAGAACAAATCATTATTATGTTTCCCTTTCGCAAACTGGCAAGTTGGACTGAACAAAAGAACTTCGATAACAATAATCTCAGTGAGATGAAAGTGCATACCATAAACATATCCCACACAGGCTTGCTCGACGGCAGAGTACGGGATTCCTGCATCGGCCAAGGCTTTCTCTCCTGGAAGAAAGTAGCGTCAAGTCTGCAAAGGCACTGATTGCTTGGTCATTGTAGAAGATTCCATAAAGCAAACCTACCTGCTTCTTTGGCCATGTCTGGATAATCACCATCTCTCGCTCCTGGCTTATCAAACTACAGATTTGGATTAAACAATGGATCACTAAATGTCCCAATTATGATTAACCAGTGATGAGAACATCAGCTGCATTATTTTTGTAATAAGTAATCAAACCAATGATCGTTTCAATCAGTTGCAATACCGTTCCTGTTACTGACTAAATGCGTACTTTAATTAAAAAAAAAGCAGTTTTATTTAAAAAAATGTAGTGACGCCTTATAAGACTTTAGGGAACCATTAAGGTAGTCAAACGGAATGTTTCAATAAGAAACTAATATATAGTATATCAATAATTTTTATATGTTGCTTATGACAATGATTTTATTTTGAATGTTTGATGGCCCGTTGCGTCGTCTCACAGAAATATTAAAGTCTTGTAGACTGGTGTGTGTGTGTGTGTGTGTGTGTGTGTGTGTGTGTTCATCATTTATACTATTAAGTCTCCATCTCCAACAGTAATGTTATACATCTCAAACAGTACTGTTATAAATACTGTCCATGGTAATTAGTAACTTTTACAATAGAGTAACTTTTTTAACTAGAAACTATAATTAATTTAATTTTAAAGTAACGTGCACAACAATGGCTAGTTTTTATATTAAATTTAATATTTATCTGATCCACATTATCTGGATTATTATGTTAATTTCCATCTGTTATTGTGTCACACACACACACACACACACACACACACACACACACACACACACACACACCTTGAACTGTGCACCCTGACCAAAGCGCAAATGTAATCTTAAATAAGATAAAGCATTAAAATGACATTTATTCTCTCTTATTATATATTTATATATATGATTATGCTTCTTATACACATTATTATATATTCGGACAGGCTTTTAATGGAACACCTATCGATTGAATTCAACTAAATAATATATAAATAAGGTACTTATTTAACAATCCATATATGTCATCCCAGATTATGTCATGTATATAATAAAACACAACAATACCAGTAAAAAAGTATAAAGTTATGAGCTATGCTAACAGAGAGCTGAATGCTCTACTTTAGCTACAGCGGCTACACAAAGTCGGCAGAAAACAAAGACTCACAACATAAGAATATAAACAATATTTAGTATTGTTTTTTTTACCTTCGTCATCCCAACACCAACAACAAACACTCTGTTCTTTGCAGGAGCCATTACTTTACTTTACAGAGTTAAAAAAGAGCGCAGCGTTACACTTGACAGTTTCTAGAACCTTTAAACGGGAGTCAGTTGCATGAATCGACTCACTGATTCGAAGCAAATTTCTCTATACGACGTGTCGATTCCTCGCAGTGAAGAATCAATTGAGCAGTGCTGTGTTGTGGCCGGTAGACGGCGCTAATATGCATTTGCCTACCATCCATGATACATATTTAATGTATAAAAAATCATTTCAATACATGTAAAATAAAGTCCACTGTTGCTAACCTATTATATGACTATAAATCATTTAATAATTAATTGCTCTTTTATGCATAGACATCCTTTTTAATAAACAAGGGCACAATGGCTAGGGTTGCAGGGGTATGCTGAGCTACAGCTCAGAGATGTGTTCACCACTGCCCCCTAGTGTGTCAAAGTATTTCACATAGAGCCCATTTCATGAAGAAAACCAAACAAGACAATGAACAACATTTTCACCATGATTTATTATCACTGCTAGCTGGAATTGTTCTTCAATGTCTCAAGTAAAAAAATGTTCTTATGAAAACAGTCCAACCAAACCCACAATCTCAGATCTAAACATCAGAAATGGTCTTCGTTTTGACACGTTGTTACTGGACGCCTTGTTCTCCAGTAATTTTTCTGAAGCCCTCAGCACTTGATAAACTGATGTGTGACCTCATAGATCCCAACGGACTCACTGGCCTTTTCATCATAGTCTGTCCAGTCCTTAAAAAAAAGAATGGCAACTTCAATGACAACTGTAACATTGACTTTGTTACACATACCATACGTATTAAGTGATGCTGAACGTTTATTCACCTTCTCCTGAAGATTGATTTCGGGGAACTGCGTAGTCGTCTCTGCACCCTGAGCAGCAAAGCCAGCCTACAAAGAAATATATATATTTAAATGTGGCAAAGCTGTTCAACCATACTGACTATTTGTGTGTGTCTCTCTGTGTGTGTGTTTTATTTAGTCAGACCTGTACAAACAAATAACCAAAGTAAAACACGTTTTGTTTTGTTTTTACCTGAGGCTGAAAGTCAACCGGTTCAAGGCCTCGACATTCAAACTGCACCATTGTCTTAAACTTATCACTGTCCTCCATCTTGAAAAAAACAATCAATATTCAATATGGTGATGTGTAGTGTTTCATTTATCATTCATTATCATTCACAAGTACAACCGAACACAGATATGATTCTTCAATTCGCCTTGCCTGTATGTTTTGGACTATGGGAGGAATGTAGACACACAAGTAGAATATGTACATAAAGCCATGGGTCTGCCCGAGACTGTAAAGTGACAGTGCTACGCATGAAACCACCATGCTGCCTATATGGAGTTTAGCCACCCTCAGTGTGGAACGTTCCCTTATTACACAGTAGCACTTTAGTAGTAATTTGGTACTGGACAGACAAATAATGTTACCGGAAAAAGTAAAGAGGAATTGTCAATTGTATTAGTCACAAGTTTGAGCTCCACAGTGTAAAGCAATGTTAAAATCCTAACCATTAAATAAACACTTACATTATACGGCTTGATGGTGTCTTTCAGGATATCTGAGGATGAAATGTATTAGAGAAAATCTATTAAAAACTGCCAGATGTTGTAGCGATATATATAGTCACATCATGGTGTTCAATTTACACCATGTCTTTACCTATAGAGTTCTCACGAGAACACAGCTTACACTTCTGGACCATGCTGGCACTGCCTCTGCCTCCCTTGAGAGGCATGCTGTCCTAAAGAAAGATCTCGTCAATAAATAAAAACATACTGAACACGCAGACTCCCGTTCTCGTAATCAACTTTAAAATAAATACATATATTCATACAAAAATATCCTGACATAATAAAAAATGGAACACAATAACAACTAAATGTGCAGACAGAAGAACACAATACATCGATACTATAACAGACAGCATCTGTGGTTAGAAAACTGGGCTTATGATTGGAAGGTTTCCTGGGTTCGATAATGGCCGCATTTACCCTGTGCATCGACAACATTTACACACAAACACACTAGGGGGCAGCAGTGAATACACATGCCCGGCATGATGGGCAGCTCTAGTCACAGCTTCCGGGGAGCAATTGAGGGTTCAGCGCCCCCTAGTGTCAAATCTCAGATCACAAGTCCAGTTCTCTAACCACAGCTGCCATCATATTAACGACATTATAATAACCATTATAATAACCATTTAATAATGATACACGCTACCTACCAATAATGTGATATACTGCCATTTTTCTGAGACCTCTCCGCAGTTACCACACTTGAGCTGCAGTTATATAAAAAAAATAAATAAATAAAAAAGCAAAGATATATTAGATAGAAAAGTGCATGCAATTAAACCGCTGTGGGGAAAAAACACTTACTAAATTGGCATTAACGTGATTGATGCTAGACCCATTTAATCCAGTTTGTTTTGGGGGAAAAAATCACAATCATGAATTCGTGCGTCTTACTTAAAAGGCTGAGTGTTTCTAATATCGTTAATAAATGTGGTATTAAGTTTATTACACAATGGCGTTCAGCGTTCCTTGACATCCAATGGCTGTATCCTAAATAGCCCTACGTTCCCTAGTATGGCGCCCTACAAGGCGTGTAGCGTCAACTAAACGAGTGCACTACGTAGCAAAAAAGTACTCAATTGAGACTCGGCCATACAACTGACTCAAATAGACTGAAATAAGAACCACGCATTATTTAGACATGGAACTTTTCCCCTATACCCTTATATCTAACATTAAATGATTTAAAATCAACCTTCTAATGAAGAATCGTGTATGTTTGTTTGTTTTAGCACGAAGCTAATTTACCTTTAAATACCAGCGAAAGTCTTCCCCGTCAGGTCTCACATTTGTAACGTTCTCCAGCGTCGCTTTAAACTGCAAACCGAATTTCTGAGGGAAGCAATAACGGCGTTATAAACACGCATTTAACGCGATATGAAGCGCAAATGTAAGCGCACCTACCCCCATGTCGGCTCACGTTAACGACTTTCTGGTGGTGTTTCGTACATCTACGTAAACTACGTACAAGTGCACTACGTACCAAGCACGTACAGTTCAATTCGTGCCCTACTTAGTGCACTTCGTATGAAAGGGCCGATCAATTTAGAACGCGCGCCTGGACAGATAAAGATGACAACGTGGATCATCAAAAGTTTTTATTTATTTGAAAATACAGTCAGTGAAATCTTTAATCTACGAACAATCTATAAACAAACAAAAATAAATTCATGTTTAAATTGTAAGTGATACTACTACAATTCAAGTAATTCTCTGGACATAGAAAAATCATGCAATCACCCAGTTTAGGTATAAAATAGCACGTTTTGGCCACGAGACTTGTGAAGTCCAAAAATGTTTACAAAGCTTTATTGTAGATTCAACCAGATGTAGAACCTCAAATCTAAATGCAACGTTCCTAGCAGCAAACTGATCTTGCACCATATTAAATCTTGACCTTCAATTAAAAATAAAACGATCCCTTTACTATTCAAGTAATAAAGCAACGGTAATAAAAATCTGACCACTTGCATCAAAGCCAGAAAGACTTTTTGCATGAAGGATAACCTGACCCACCCCGCCACCGTTCCTGAGCTCTGGTTTTAAAAATTTAAGGGCATCTTACACTGACACAGATCTTAAATCATAACTGTCCATACATCACCGCACACCACAGCGCATCATTTATTCACAACAGACCAAAATGACAGCACTTGTGCAAACAGAAAGCCCTCAAAAAAGATTAAAGTAACCAAACATTTCAAAAAAAGTCATAACAGCCAGGACGGACATCTGTGCACTTCTAGTTAATGACGTTGAAGAGATGATTGAGGAACGACATCTTTCCTAGAAGTGCAGCACCATCGTCAGCAGCAGTAGCAGGAAGGGACGGTGAGGTCAGTGAGGTCTGCTCGACTCCGAAGTCCGTCTCTGTCTCTGAGGAGTTGTGGTACCGTTTGCGCAGCCGTTCTGGCGCTTCACAAAGCCACCGTTAAGAATGTCCTGAATGTGCTGCACTATGAGGTTTATCGCGACTGCAAAAAAAGGGAGGAACAGATCACCAAGAGGCTGATTTAAGTTGTTTACCTTTTATAGTTTTCCTTTTACATATGCACCGTAGACCAATTAACCGCCACAACACTATCGGATGTCAAGTTTCTGAGGGTCGCGTTTGTGTTTACCCTCCGGGGGAGTCTTTTTTTAAAATGCTTTTAAATGTTGGATCTGGGTGCACCAGTTAGACAGACAGTGACCATTTTAGACAAAACAGCCTTACCAAGGTTATCAGCACCACGTGGGATGATAACATCTGCATACTTCTTTGTCTGAAAAGGCAGCGAAGAAACGCCACAGCTTTCAATATGTGGGGCAATTTAAAAATACACGTTTTCAGAAGTTTAAAAACGTCTACCCACTGGAAGACAAAATTCCTCGAAGGCTGGCTTTACAAAAGTGATGTACTGGGACAGGACCTGCTCCAGCTCCCTTCCTCGGTCACTGATGTCACGCAGAACTAATACAGAATCAAACACAAACCATATTTTCACTCAAATATCGTCAAGTGTTGATAATTTAAAGCTAACAGAGTTTGGACTGCTTGTACCTCTTCTGGAGAGCCGAGTGTCAGCGTCTGTGTCTACAAATAGCTTCATCTGGAATAAGTCACGAATCTCCTGTGTGTAGAACATGAGAATGCCCTCAAAAAGGACCACGTCGGCTGGGTACAGTGTTATGAATTTGTCTTTTC
The DNA here is from genome assembly GCA_028565875.1 of Hoplisoma paleatum. Taxonomy (NCBI): domain Eukaryota; kingdom Metazoa; phylum Chordata; class Actinopteri; order Siluriformes; family Callichthyidae; genus Hoplisoma; species Hoplisoma paleatum. Next base: position 2,639,083 of record JAOTRQ010000028.1, read on the forward strand.
TGAGAAGGAAGAAGTCAGATTAGATACAAGATTCAGAAACTATTTACAGAAAGCTAAAAACAAATGGTGTACAAACATTACTGGCTGGTTTGTAGGGGCGCACCGATACACAAAGTGCAATACGACAGGATTCAAGACCAAGTTGGCTCTGACCTGGAATGAGTGACGAAGTCGTACTCTGGGATATGAACCGTCTTGCCCTCCAGAATGTCATGAAGAGTCTTCAGGATGAGCTCAGTGTCAAAAGCATCTAGATACAAACAAAAGAAAAAAACACCACAAAGTTACCAAAACTAAAATCATCGCTGGGTTTCCATGATTTGTGCACTGAACTATTCTGCGTTGTTGATCAGTGCTGGTGAGCTTATTACCCGGATGGTCAAAGTTGAACTGGCCCTTGACAGCCTTGGCTTTCTGCTCGGGCGTGAGCGCTTTGTAAAAGCTGTCCTGGCTCAGCGTGGCGACCTGACGCTGCCGATGATCGATCTTGTTCTGGCCCAGCAGCTCCATGATCTTGGCACATACTGACGACTGCAGATTTGACAAAAAAAATTGCAATGCAATTAAAGGGTAGTGTATGTTTCATATCATAATATATAGTTTGTTTTTAAGTTTAACTATGTGGCATGTTGTTGTTTATGCACATGCCTACACGTGACGTAACAAAACTAGCACCCTGGGAAAGTTACCTTCACCGTGATCGCGTCACTGTGACGTCACGTTGTAAACACACAGACAATCAACCCCAAACGACCCCCTTTAAAAAAAAACCGGGACTACGTTCTGATCGGATCTTAAATTTATCAGACATGCACAGAGACCATTATCATCATCATCATCATCATCATCAAATAAAGACCTGCTTTACCCGACCACGTGCTGCCGGACGGATACCGCGGCTGTAAAAAAAAAAGGTCCAATTAAACTACAAATTATGCGCAATTAATTGTGTTTATCTAAAGCAAAACCAATAAGCCCGGAGACCCGTGAATTAGTTAATTAAAAACACACGTTTTATTTGAATAAACAAACTTTAAACAAATGCCACGAGGTCTCGCGCGCTTCAACCGTTACACAAAGCCTCAACGAAACGCTCGAGCGCGTCAAGAAAAAGAACCAAAACACGACGCGGGAAAAGAAAAACAAGCACAAACCTTTCCGCTGGCCGTTCCGCCAGAAACACCGATAAGAAACGGTTGTCTAACCGCATTGCCGTTCTCACCGTGGTCCTGAAGCCGCGTCTCACTGTCGCCAGCCATGCTAGTACTCGGTCTGTCGCGATCCCGCCGCCAGGTCTAATCCCAAATCGCTCCGAAATCCATCTCTATGCACACGTACGTATACGACTCTTAACTGTACTTCTAGGTCACTTTGTGATAAAAAACCTACCGATTTGGAACACGCCCTAAACTTCTTCGCTCTGCCACGCGGTCTCAAGTCAAAGGCGATTTCAATTTAGTCCGTAGTGCCCTAGAAATGGCGCTAAAGACATCTATTTAACCCCCTACCTAGGGCACTTGGGTAGGTGATTTTGCTGCGTTTAGGACACCAACACATTATTTTAAAGTGCTGTATGAAACTAATTTTAACAAATCTGATTCATTTACAAAATATGATTAAAACCGTGTTTATTATATACATAATAAACGTTTCATTAGTGTTTATTTACTTCTTATTGTTATGTTGTATGTTGATTATTTGTAGTATGTTAAATGTTTTCTCTTTGACCGAAGGACTGAAACAAATTTACAAACAGAAGTGGTTTTTTAAGTTTATTGTGAAGTTATAAACGAGATTAAACATTTAAAAAATAATTTAATTTCTTGAATGATCACACTACTTGATAGTGATTATCTTTAAAAACAATCAGTGACAAACATTTATGATATAAGTTACATGGTATGTCTGATTCTTTGGCTTTATGCCGGATGTCCTTCCTGCCTCAACCCTCCCTATTGGTCTTGGGACAATGTAATGGTATGACAATTCAGTATCTTCAGTTAGCCTTGTGGCACGTCTTTGGCTTTGGACTGTGGGAGGAAACTGTTGCCCTAAGTAAGTTCCCAAAGCAAGTCCACCACAGACTCTCTTTGGACTCTCTGGGTTTTACTTGTGTATTTAACAGTCTAAAGACATTCTGCGGTTGGAATGGCAAAACAGTTAAATCATCTGCCTGTCCGTCTGTCCATCCATCATTTAGTTTTACCACTACTTAATCCTTTTTACAGTCATGGTGGGGCACACACTGGGTGAATACACTAAACACCTGAACAGGTTATCAGTCAGTTGCAGGATACGGAGACAAACAAACAAACACACACACACACACACACACACACACACACACACACCTGACACACACAGTTAGCCTGACTGCATGTCTTTGGACTGTGGGATATAACCGGAGCACCAGAGGGAAACCACACACATCAAACCCGGGACTTCTTGCTGTGATAATGACTCCTATTAAATCACTTATCGCAATAATTAATGTGTTAATGTCTTTTATATGTACAGTGCATATGAAATATACATTTGATCGACCTTATTTGGGACCAATAGAAACGAGCAGCTCGTTAAGCCCGCCTTTTTTGTAACGATAGGCGGGCTTAATGTGTAGTAGGCCGCGTCTCAAATTAACAACTAGTAGACTAAATGCGAAAGTAAATATGCTCAGTATATTAATATTATAAGTGGTTTAAGTCAACGGGCGTTTTTATTTTTCACACATCCACATTTATAGCCGGATTATTCCCAGATGGACATTTATAAAACGACGTATATGGGCAACGGTCGTATGAGAAGTGCACTAGTTTTGATTAGTAAGGTAGGGCGCATGGATGTGAATTGAAACACAGCCCGAAGTTGGAAGCGAGGACTCATAAAACCAGTGGGAGTTCAGTTGAACTACACACAGACGAAAGTAAGTTCAATAATATTGCATTTTCTCAACGTTTAATTCAAACATCAAAGAAGCTTTATTTGTCAAATCTATATTACAAGATCTGAATGCGTAATTATGCAATCCTGTACAATAACGCGTCTGAATATGTCAATTATATGCACATAAAAAATAATTTTTGAATGCACTTTATTGGTTTTGCAATGTTTGAGTCAAGCAGTGCATTGTTAAAATAGTTGTTGACTCGTTTATATGCATTGGAAGTGCTATTAAGTATTGTCACAATTGGCAGCACCAATATGAACATAACCATGCATTACATTTAAATGTTGAGCTAAATAAAATTTAAAAAATATGCTGAAATACTTGTTTTATCTTCTCTGTATTCAGCTCTTGTAAATGTTTCTACTGCATCAATACTAAAGTGCCCCTGAGCAAAACACAGAGTCACTAACTGCTCTCCGGGCGCCGTGGCTAGGGCTGTTGAGCCTTTCCGTCATGTGTGCTCATTACTGCCCTCTAGTGTGTGTTTGACAGTATGTGTAAAGCTATGTTTCAAGGCACGGCCCAATCTGCTTAATTTTTTTTAGTGATGCGTCTGCTTAGCTCAGCTCTGACCACAAACCTTCACCACTGTGTACGATTCACCCTAAAGAGAGCAGCTTCATCAGGGACCATGCAAATCCATGATCCTCTAAACTTCTGGGGTGGCAGAAGAGTCGACACGGGGGACGTTACGGGCTTAGAACCGGTCTATGAGCCAGCAACCGGTAATCATTCATATAAAGTTGGGTCGAAGTTTATTCTAGTGTTCATCACTAAACCCGATGTGCAGTTAGACTTTGGACGGTGCTCACATGCTGTTGTTTGACGACACTGTGTTGTTGTAGGACGTGTGTTGTGTCAGCTGCAGGCGTGCGGAGTGGCCCAGGTCGAGGAGGCCTTGAGCAGCGCCCGGTCTGCCTTCACTCGCTGGAGTAAGATGGCTGGAATGGAACGAGCCAGAATCTTGCTGCTCGCGGCTCGTCTCATCGAGGTAACCTGGGATCATAAGTTTTATTCAAAGCAGGGTGGTTCCGAGAGGACGGCTAATCTCTTAATCAATACGAATCAATGTGCACAAAATAAAAAAGTTTAGTGTCAAGGACCAGTATGGAAAATATGGTGCGATATAAACCATAAAAATGAAGATTAGTGTTGCCCTGACAGAATTGAAGTTTCTGAGGGTTTTGTCGTGTTTTGTTCACCAGTATTAGCAACGAGTGTGAAAGATCATTGTTGATTTTAGATGTTTTGTATCGCAAATGAAACACCGTAAAAATACACCGTCATGCAGTGAGTTACTACTTTTACTACAAACACATGTACTCCATTGCTTTGCGGTTTGCACCGTTCGACGTGTAGTTAGAACATTAGTACATGTCAGACGACGCAGACGTTGACACACAAGTTCACGATTAAACGCTGATGTATGAATGAATCGGCCTCTATAATGCTTTGGATTGGAATTTAAAAAGACCACGCAAACCATCAAGTTTTTTCGTGGCAGGAAAGAAGAGAGGAGATTGCTCGCGTGGAGGTTGTAAACAACGGCAAGTCGATCACAGAGGCCCGGCTAGACGTGGACTCGGCACGACTGTGCATCGAGTATTTTGCAGGCCTCGCAACCACCATGGCAGGTTTGTTAGCTTTCTAACTATTACGTTTTAAATGTTGTTGGACCCCTGTGCTCTTGAAATGTCTCTATCGTACGTGTCTGTGTGTGTTATTTGTTTTTTTAGGCCAGCACGTACAGCTTGCAGGTGGATCGTTTGCTTATACGCGAAGAGAGCCACTGGGTGTTTGTGTTGGAATAGGGGCGTGGAATTACCCGTTCCAAATTGCGGCCTGGAAGTCCGCTCCAGCTCTTGCCTGTGGTGAGCTAAAACCAAAAAAAAGGACACACAATTTTTTCAATTGATTGGATGCCAGTGCCCTCTTTCATGCACGCTAAATTCATTCCGGTCCATCTTTAGGAAATTCAATGGTCTTTAAACCATCGCCTGTGACCCCAGTGAGCGTGGTGCTGTTGGCAGAGATCTACAAACAGGCTGGAGTTCCAGACGGACTCTTTAACGTGGTACAGGGTGCTCAGGAGACCGGCACTCTGCTTTGCCAGCACCCCTCTGTGGCAAAGGTCTCATTTACAGGAAGTGTAGCAACAGGCAGGAAGGTACAGAAGATTTTTTCATATTCAATAGTAATCAGGGACAGATGAGACTATGAGCAATAAAGAACTTGGTGATCAAACAATACAGCAAGAATTCATACTCATTTAAAACAGCAGGGGGCGCTGGTACTATTTTTTTCAACACATATTTTTGGTTTAGCGTTGCAAAGACATTATTTAGTAATTACAACAAAATTAGAAAAAATACTTTCTCCTAACAATTAATAATGAAAAGAAAACCTGCCCATACAGGCAACAGTACACCACTAATCATAAAGCCACGTTGACCAATCAGGAGTCTTTAAAAGTTGTTTACCTGTATGCTAACAAAATTGTATTGTTCACTGTGCATACACACACACACACACACACAAATATTTATGCACACCTATTTTTAACACTTTCATTTAAATAGATTTTAAGCATACAGCAAGTTTGTTCTTTCTAGATTATGGAAATGGCTTCTCAAGGTGTGAAGCCGGTGACCCTGGAGCTTGGTGGTAAATCTCCACTGATCATCTTCGAGGACTGTGATCTAGAAAATGCCATTAGGGGAGCGCTCATGGCCAACTTCCTATCCCAAGGCCAGGTACTCAACGTGAAACATGACTGCACAGAAGAGCACAGAAGTAAACCACTAGTGGTGATTGACTAGTGGTCAACTCTTTTATCTTCTATGCAGGTGTGCAGTAACGGAACCCGAGTATTCGTACACAGATCCATCCTCCCTCGGTTTCTAAAGGAGGTGGTGAGGAGAACCGAAGCGATTCGGATTGGCGACCCTCTGCTGGAGGAGACACGCATGGGGGCGCTGGTCAGCCAGTCGCACCTCCACAGAGTGCTGGGTTATGTAGAGCAAGCCAAAAAAGAGGTAGGGGTGGGACTTATTGTTTTGGGACTCTGCTGCTATTACTGTTGTCCTTTTTGTCTGCTTAGGGAGCCCGGGTGCTGTGTGGAGGGGAGCTGTTCACACCCGCAGACCCCAAACTAAAAGACGGATATTATATGACGCCATGTGTGCTTGGTGAGTGATCTTATTTACTGAAAAAATATTAGTTTTAGGGGTTGATAGGGGGGGAAATTGAATGGTTTAATTTGCATGTAATTGTAGATAACTGTACCGATGACATGACGTGTGTCAGAGAGGAAATCTTCGGCCCAGTGATGACAGTGTTAGCATTTGAGACCGAAGATGAGGTCCTTCGGCGGGCAAACGACACTACCATGGGTCTGGCTGCTGGAGTTTTCACAAAGTAATCTTCTAAACTGTACCTATGACTAGCATTGTTTACTAACAGGTCGGGGTTGTGATGGGTGCATAAGTTCTGACCCCAATTACTACCCCTCGTCCTTAAAGAAATCTACATATTAAGGAATTTGCATAATCGCTCACTGAATATTTGACCATTGTGTGCATTTGTCTTCTTTCAGAGACATTCAGAGAGCACATTTTGTGATTGAGAACCTGCAGGCTGGATCCTGTTTTATTAATAACTACAACATTACGCCGGTGGAGGTGCCATTTGGTGGCTACAAAAATTCAGGTAATAAAGGAAAAATAAACCAAACCATTTGTTCAAGCTAATATAAGCTCGGCAATTTTGGCATTTCATCCCCTTGGAATTATAAAGTCTGCAATACGAGCAGTTTTAACATATTGAGCTTTAAATATTTTCTATTCCATATAGCAAAACTGATCTGTCTACTTAGCCTCTTTTATACAAGAAGGAAAGACTCACATAATAAACTAGTCATGACAGAATGCCACTGTGATAATAATGTGAAAAACTACACGTTGGCAAAAATGTCAGATAAAACCTCATAATTCCAAGGGGTCAATTTATTAAAATGTGTGAGATTAATGTTGGAAACCTGCACTTATTTTCACAGACACAATACTTGATACTGTGTCACTTGATTATTCATTTTTATTTACATTATCCCGAGTTTTGGTGGAACCAGAACTGCCGCGACACTGACCAAAGATCTCCAAAATCGAGCTTCTTCTTGTTTTTCTGTCCCGGCAGGTATAGGAAGAGAAAACGGCCAGGTGACGATTGAGTACTACTCTCAGCTCAAGAGCGTCGTGGTCGAGATGGGAAATGTGGAAAGCCTCTTTTAAACACACGGGTCACAGAAAGGCTTTCGAAAAAAGAACTGAATAAGTCCAGACACCCTGAAATACTTTCATTTCATATTTATTGAATAATCTTGTAAAATAATTATGGTATTTAAAATTAAAGGCATGTGAGTGTGAACTATCTTAATGTCATCACATTTAAAGCCATACAAAATAAATAGATTTGTATTAAAATATGCTGTGACAGACTAATATGCTAAACCCACTAACATAAGGGTTTGACACTCCTAAAAATGCAGTGGTTAGTGTTTTAGGCCCAGGACTATTGTGACTATTTGGGCCATTTAACTCGAAAACACCAAAAATTCTTTATGGGGTTCGTGTCTCTCCGTGCAACATCCAGGCTTCAATACTAACTAAAAAAAGAACCTAAATCCTTCAGCCTGTATAAACTGGAACAGACATTTAAATCTCTCTTCTACATCTCTTTGTCAGCTTGTTGCTTCTCCTCTGGAACAAAAACAAAACAAAGGTGTTTCCTGGGGCTTTCTGTGCCGAGTTTGCATGTTCTCCCTGTGTCTATGTGGGATGGCTTCGCTTTTCTTCCACAGTTCAAAAACACGGAAAGGCCAAGTAAAGATACCTTACCTTAACCAGTGCTTTTGTAGGTTGCTTGAACTGTGCGGATTCTGAAAGAGAGCAATTCATCGATTGCACATGTTTAGTAACTTTCTGAAGCTTAGTAGACGATACTGGAGAAAGGGAACGAGCACAAACCTACCGTCATCAGATGGCAGGTCTTCCTCCGTGCACTGTCTAGACTCCTGGATTTCATTCTGAGGGTAAAATGCAGACTGTCTGTGAGGTCTGACCTCTTGCGGGGAGCCCTGGACGCTCTCTCGCAGGTGGTTTCCCTCCTGCAGTTTGCTCACGCGTCCCTGCTCGGCTGCCACGCCAACTTTTAGCACATGGAAAGGGGTGTGCAGGTCCCCCACTCTGAAGTGCACCGCCATGCCCTCGAACCACAGGCTGTCGCATACACCCTCCTTGAAGCCAGGCGGCTCATAGTCTTGTGGTGTAACTGTAAAATATGGAACAGAATTAGTGGCACATCTTGGCACGTCACATTCAGCCCGGGTTTCTTCACCATCGTCATAGTAGTACAGCTTCATCGTGAGGGAGACATCGTCAGGCAGCGAGTCCAGATTCTGCATTAGAAGAAACAGCTTCCTGATCAGGAGAATGGAGGCCTTCTTTGTGTCCTCCATGGTCACCCTCATCTGAATGTTATCGTTTCTTTAAAAGAAAACAAAAATAATTCTTAAGCAAGTACAATTAAAAACGTATGTGTATAATATCAGCTCTCCTTCAGTAACCAATCAAACATTTGATTTGTGAGGAGAAAAAGCATTATTGCTCCAGCTCATGCGTAAAGAGACCTTACCTAATGATGTCCATTTGCGGCCCGTGCTCTGTGTATTTGAACTTGAACTGGTAAGATTCTATGACATGCTATGACCAGACAAAATTATGTTATGCTGTTTTGTGTTTGACACTTAAGATGTGACTGACAGTGAACATGATTAAGTAGTTTGTACATTTATAACTTTATTATGGAAAACTTACATTTGTGTCATTTGGGTCTCTGTGCACCTGTTTTGAATGAATAAGAACTTATACTGGATGCAATCAAATGATCCATTCGTTTCTTAAATTACTTAGCCCAGATTGATAATAAAACCAGGAAGACTTACCCCGATTAGAACAATTTGCAGCTGGAACATAATTAGGAATGTAATACATTTTAGTGGCTCTTATTTTAACAAAGAAACAACACGGATCAATTTGTGTGACTTACATATTTCTTTTCCAAAGCGTCAAAACAGCCCATCATCCTGGGGACATGGTCAAATGAGACACAAAAAGCTTCATTCCTGAATTGAACATTGATTGAAATCCCCATGCTGTATCATGAAGTTGATAGGTCTCGATAGGGAAAAAGGTCCTTATAACTTACCACTTAACTATTTTGCAGGCACCTGGTGAAGAGCAATTCTCTCTGAGAACTTTGATGCATAAATCTAACATGAAACATTTTAAAAGCAATACTTCTTTAAATCACATGATATTAAAATGTTATGTCATTGTAATAAACTTGTATTAACTAATTTTTCTGTCTGTTGGAAATTTTTTTAAGCCAGAAAAGTCCTTTTGAATACCTTCTAAGTAACGAGAACGATACGCATCCTCTGGAAAGATCCCCCGTAAATATGTAATAGAGGATACTGCAAGTACCAGCATTCGTTTAACAAACACCAGCGACTGCTCCTGAGTGCTCAGCTCATGTTGGAACAAACTGTCCCACTGCAAAATATTTATTTGTAATAATGTCATAGTTTGTTATTATTTACAAATTCAAACATCGAGGTACTGTACTTTTCAGTTATTAAGCATTATTAGGCTGTAATGTTTACATTCCCCTTATACCACTGTGTAAAAACCAGAACTTTATAGAACTATATTTGAGAAAACGTTACGATATGAAATTCAGCAGCCTGTCTTTGTGACGGGGAACTTTTCTCTCTCCAGGCCTGTAGGGGGAGCCAACCAAGTTTAAACTACAAAACCTTGTTCACAGGATGGTAAATTTAAAGGTTTGCATTCGTAAACGTTTTCATATAGTGCCTCAACATTACTTAACTATCCCAACTAATAAGATGAGGCAACAATTAAAAAATATTTAATTAAAATTAACTTATAAGGGTTTAAATGATTAAATATATTTGTCATTTGTTTCATTGTTGTATGATAAAATAGAAGTATAAATAGAGACAGAATTATTATGAAGATTGTGACGTTTTGTTATAAACACTAAACTGAGCGCTTTGTGGGTGTTTCTTTTTTACCTCAGCGGTCTCCTGCTGAACTTTACCTCGTCTTTTCATCCTGGTCGCCATGTTCTTTTTATAATTGATCTGTCTTTATAAACCGACGCGTTTTATAGGTAAAATGTAATTAAATTCGGTGTAAAAACAAGAATTTTGTGAGTTTTATTCAATAAAGCGACGTGAGTGTTGTGAGGAGATAAAAAGCGCCTCAGAGACGCTCGAGCCTCAAACTGGCCGTGATGCAGCGTTCATGTGCTAACAGATTGATTACTGAAAGAGTTCAAGAGCTACACGTAGTGATGCGAGATACACCATCTCATCACATCCATCCATCCATCATCTAATTTCACCACCACAGCCTAATCATATTTAAAGTCAGGGAGGCACACCGACTGGGCAAATACATTTAACACCTGAACAGGTTGCCAGGTCTGTTGCAGTACAGAGACAAACGCACACAAGCTCATTTCAGTATCTTCAATTAAATTGACAATGTCTTTGGAATCTCATACAGATTGCCTTACCTGTGAATGACACAGAGAACATGCAAACTCCAGGGGTCCAACAGTGGCTAGTTCTTAAAGTCACTTGAATCAGAGATCTTATTTCTAGCCTTGTGCCAGATTACGTTTTGCAAATTAATTAAATAATTTTATTAATATATGTTTGTATGTCAAGTATTTAATGTTCTCTGATGTATAAGCTCAAACGAGTAAATAACACTAGTCTGTTTATGTTTTTATTGTGAAAATGAGATGGTGTAAAATACAAAAGGCAGCAAAATAAACACGCTCGAGCACATCACATAATGTAAATAACACTTAAAGTACTACTTATTTTACTCTTAACAAGATCATGATTATATTCTTATGGTCCCTATACAAGTGCCAGTGTGAGGACTTCTAAAACTAAGCTGCAGAATCTTGTGTATTTAGTTTTGTTTGGAGAAGAAGTCTTTGCTCTTATTAACGTCAGGCTTGATTGTGTCCTTCCCGGGCTTCCAACCGGCAGGGCAAACTGCAAAAACACAAAAGCAGGAAATGTCAAGGAAAGGTCAAGGTTTATTTTTATTATGAATATGAAATATACCAAACAAATACAGATTGGACTCTAGATTTTGACTAACCCGAGCACATCTAGAGCTTCAGATTTGTTTCTTGCTAATCTAAAATTAAGGTCAAATGGTAAACGCACTGTACTTTACCTTCACCGTGTTTGTCAGTGAACTGAAAAGCCTGAACCAGACGTAGCGTTTCATCAACGGAACGGCCAACCGGCAAGTCATTGATGGTTATCTGCCTCAGGATGCCTTTGTCATCAATGATGAAGAGACCTCTGTGGGAAGAAATAAGCAATAAGCAATCTTAGACTGAACGTTATCGTGCTATAAAGTCAACCAGACACATACAGTGATGGTTAATAAATAATGCACAGTTTCCAAATCTCTTAAAGAAGTTCAGTCTTGTTCAATCTCAGTCTTAAAAAAGTTCTATCCACAGTAGTGTTTGTGACATGTACAAAACTTGTTCATTTGTACACCTTTCAGTTTGTGCAACCATTTGTGCCAGGTCAGGTGGCCAATAAAAAATTAATGACGCTTTGAACAAAGAGCTCTACAACAAAAGCTTCTGCACCACACACACACACACACCTGTAAGCGATGCCTTCATCCTCCTTCAAAACACCAAAGTCTTGGGAGATCGTTCGCTTGGTATCAGCTACCAGAGGGATCTTCATATGTCCTAAACCACCTTGCTTCCTGGGGGTGTTAATCCTGAAACAGAAAAGAGGGAGATGAACATTCAGATGCTGACAGAGCTAAAACTCTAACTCCTACAAACTCAGTTACCAGGCAAGATGGCAAAAGTGTGAGTCAACAGAGGCACCAATGACCTCGCAGTCGATCTTCTTGAATTCCTCGGCAGCATCACTAAAGGCAATAATCTCAGTAGGACACACGAAAGTAAAGTCCAGAGGATAAAAGAACAAGACAAGATACTTCCCTGCAGAATAAAAAGGAGGCAAACAAATTGAACAAAATCATACATTAGCTGTAAAACCTTTTCACAGACAAAAACACCACATCTCTAGATAGCACGCCAATCCTGGCTAGTTTGAATTGTAGACAAAAAATGTCTTATTTTCAGTTTTGCTACAGGTCATAGGATGTTTACTCTATCTGCTCATCATCCGACATGTCCCCGAACACTTCTACTTGTGTAATGATGAAAAATAAAGCTGTACCTCTGTACTCAGACAACTTAAGGTCCTTGAACTGGCCGTCAGGCATCACCGCCTTGGCTGTGAAGTCAGGGGCAAGTTTGCCAATCTGTGCTTTGCCAGCTGCCATATTTTAACACTGCAAAGAGGAAGTGAAAAGGTAAATAGGTCCAAGATTAAACACATTATATGACTTAAATTGTACATGCATGGAAAAAATATAAGTTAATTCATTTTACTTAATAATAATACTTAAAAGGTTCTGTGGGTGATAAGTAAGTTCTAACAAGTAACAAGGGCAACCTGATGGAAAGTGAACTCACTTTATTACTTCCTCAATTTCGCAACATTTACGTTTAAAGACCGGTTCACAGTCTGAAAGATGATAAAGATGGACTACAGATTGTAGAACTTTTAATGCCTAAAGATTTGTTATTAATGTTGTTATTAATATAGTCGTGTTGATTGGCCATAAACGAACAGCTGTCATTGAAAATCTGTATTCGCGAAATACTTTTGAAAGGTAAGTGTTGTAGTCAAATAGATATAAAGTCCACTAGACCAAGTAGGAACAAATAACGGATTAAACGCACTACCAAGTGCACTAAGTAGTGCAAGTAAAGTACAAGTCGGCCCGACCCAAATAAGCGCGTCCTGTTCAATAAGTATTCCAACGAAGTTTTAGGTTTAAAGTTTTAAAAAAACATATAAACCTTTTTAGAATATTTTGATTAATAGAATATACAACACGCATTCATTTAAATTATATATATTTGTTCTATTCTAATGTTTAGTTAACGTGAAAGACGAAACGCTAAAACGTTGCATAGGCGACTTACTATATTGACCATGTACATTATTTTTATAAATATGAACCATCATTTATAACAAAAAAAAGTTTAATTCGCAAATTAATATTCGCACCGCACGTACCGTTTTGCAGCCTTCAGTTCGGAGTTCGGAGAAAAGCCGTGGAGTAACGCCGCTCTCGTACAGACTTTTATATGGACACTGAAATCTCGCGATATTTGAACGACCCCTTTATATTACGTTCATGGCTAGATCACGGAGCTGGACGGTTCTGCATGTGTTAGCATGACTCTGCATATTTTCTCTCACAAATAATATTAAATTCCATTAAACCTAATAATACAAAGCACATGAAGCCACTTTGTTTCACAGCAATGTTCTAATTAGGCAGTAAACTTGAGTACTGAACAGATTTACATAAATGGGTTATTTTGGTAATAATGTAATGCACATAATATTCTACTCTCATTATAGAAAACCTTTATTTTACCGTGAGTAATTGTAATATTTACATGTGGCAAACACAAAGCATAACTAGATAAACATTCTTGAACAGCAAATGTTGTCATTTGCAGGCCTGTATAAAATGTATTTGGAAATGCATACACTTACAGACGTATATAAATATTGATTTTACTCATCTGATAAAAAAGTAAAAAGTACGATTTGCATTTTTTTACCATTTAGTAGGCGCTGTTACCCAGAGCAATGGGAGAATTCAGCATCTCCATATAGCCTGGTGGCATGTATTTGAACTATGGGAAGATTCTGGAGCACCCTGGGAGATCAACGAAGACATGGGGAGTACAAGAAAGTATCCGGATCACTCCACCCTGGGATCGAACCCGGGACTTATTACTTTGAGGTGAACAGTGCCACTAGGCTAAATGGAGATGCTGAATTCTCCTATTGCTCTGGGTTTACTTCTTTATGATATGAGTAAAATCAATATTTATTTACGTCTGTAATTGTATGCACAAAGCCACCGTGCCACCCTGTTTCTTGCTTTGGTGTATATTCAGTATAATATTACTAACAGGCATTCCTTTATTAATATCAAGAACGATTGCTTCCTACTTCCCTGTATTACATCATTTGTCTTACACAACCAGTTAATGTGCTTTATTGTTTTAGCTTTTGCTAAGTCTTTCTTATAAATCCCTCTTATCCAGAGGAAGTCTGGTCTGTTTCTTGAATGTAAATTCTATCATCTATTGGCCTACACACCTCTCAACCTGTTGCGTTTCGTGAAGCATTAGTGACTGTCATTTGCACAATTTTTTATCTTTTTTTCTTTCATGGCTTTGTCTCACCATTGTGTTTCCATGGGCACAACATGAAGGGCTCTGATAAGAGGGGGTTTCAAACAAAGGTTGCCTATTGAACACAGCTGCAAGCTTTTAATCTAATTCACTAGCTGTTCAAGGGTTACATCCATCACACATGCTCAGGGATGAGTAGTAAGTACCACAAATAGATCCACAGTTAAGGTCAAAGGTTTGCCGACATAGATATAGACATGGGTAGACTTCATATCTAGAACTGTTTTAATGTCTTTTATTAAAAAAAAGTCATCATGAAGCTGAGATTCTGCCTTAAAGCTGATAGCTTAAGGTTGTGCTAAAAACCTTTTACTGAAACAATTTGTTCTACTTACAGTGAATTGTCAAATAGGGCAATTTATCCAGACCCTGAAACAAAAACATGCACAGAATTAAATTATATTTCGTAAAAACAATACTAAGATGATTATGTAAAAAGATGCTAAACACTATTTTATGCCACAATAGTAAGATCACATGATTTAAACTGGAGATTCCAAATTTTTAAAACATACTCATTTGTAAAAAAAAATAAAAAAAATAAAACACAAACCAACTCAAAACAGTATTCATGACCATGTGATGCTTCTGTAATGATGATAAGTAAAAAAAACTTGACACTTAATTTATTTAGTTTACAATTAATTTATTTAGGTAAGATAAGGATGTAAGGTAAGATGATTGAAAACAACAACAGGAAATGCTCCCATGGTGGATGATAGATAGAACTTCATTAACAGCTGTGCTGTTTCTCCTATCCCATGCTTGATCTCCCAGTTCTGCAGCATATCATCTCAGGCAGGCCCGGACTTATCCATCATCTGTGTTGTCAAAACAATAGAATGTATGTCACTAAACAGCAGGAGTTCATATTGTCAGCACAGCCTTTAATAATTACTTCATATTTTCAAATGAAAGAAAACATTTTTAACATACATTATAATATAGTTAAAAAATGTGTGTAGACTCTTCCAAATTATTAAGAATGAAACAGTGGTTGGTGAGGATTAGGGAGAAAAAAGTATGGGTAAATGATTTATTGTAGGAATGGGTTTACAAAACTCCCCACAGACCAGCTGTGAGGCCATGTATTACCAGATAGAAGACATCCTGAAGAAAATTACAGCCCTGATGGCATGACACAGCAACATGAGCTTAGTGGGTAGTATTGTCGCCTCACAGCAAAGAAGTCCTGGGTTCGTGCCAAAGGTGGCTATTTTCTGCACGTTCTGATGACAGAAAATCGTCGGTTCAAACCCAACTATCACCAAGTTGCTACTGTTGGGCCCCTGAGCAAGGCCCATAACCCTAAATTGCTAAAAAACACACAAAAAAACAAAAAAACAATCATGTTACATTGTACTTGTAAGTCACTTTAGATGAATGCACAAGGGAGTTTCTTTCAAGTCAATCCCGGAATACACCCTCAAAACGGTCACAGGTTCATGCTCCACTACCACCAAGTTGCTACTGTTGGGCCCCTGAGCAAGGCCTTTAACCCTGAATTGCTAAAAAAAAAAAAAAATCATGTTACATTGTACTAGTAAGTCACTTAAACGCACAAGGGAGTTTCTTTCAAGTCAATGCCGGAATACTATTGCAAAAGATCAGAAGTTCACCTTTAAAACGGTCACAGGTTCATGCTCCAATGCCACCAAGTTGCCCCTGTGTAAGGCCCTTAATCCTCAATTGCTCAAAATGATGTTCAGTTGTAAAAAAAAAAAAAGGTGCACCAGAAATACAACCCAAAAAAGATACGGCATTTAAAAAAAAACAAGAAAATTAGAGAAAATAATACGAATGAATTAAATAATTAAAGAAGGGGAAAACAAAAAAATTAACGCGGCCAAATGAGGCTACTAGAAAAAAACCCACCTCAATAAGCAATTGTTTTCCCCACCCATATTCCGAGACCTTGCCGGTTATTTAATCTATGGAGGTGAGGCTTTACGGAAAGCGGGTGGGAAAATGCGCGTCCCAGCTGATCACCGTCGCCATCTTGACAGGAACGTAAACATACCCATAGAACCCACTGCTGGGTAATTACCCGCAAAGCTGTCCGGTGCTAAAAGGTTATTTTGTGTGTGATTCTTTACCAACATTTTCATATTAGAGACGAGTTATAAAGCGAAAACGGTTCAATTCAAAACACATGCGATTTATAAGCAGCGAAACAGGTAAGAAAGGCTACATGTGGCTAGGATGCTAACACACAATCTGTTCTCTGATGTACAGACGAACAATGTCAGTCGCTTCTTTTTAACTGAGATCAAACACAATTTTATTACTTGATGTTTAAGGTGCTGAGATGTGGCCCGGGTCTTTTCGTTTGATTATGCAGCAGGATGTTGCTAATGCTACTAGAATGCTAATGCTACTGTGTGTATGAATGCAGGTGGCTTCCATGGCAACTGTCATTCCAGATGTTCAGCTCAAGATTGATTTAATCTCTTTAAGATCTCATGCATTTACATTAACCAACTGTTACCCTTAGAACTTTCATCGTGAGACAGGGTTTGCAAAGGCTATTTGGACTAATACACTTTCCAGATGTGTTTAGCCTGGAACAGCTGTAAATAATATTAGGAAACCAGTTATGCAAACATCATCTGCATCTTTTGGGCTGTTTTGACCACAGCAGATTGTGGTTGGCATCGTTGACTTTTACACCGGATGCCCTTCCTGCTGCAACCCTTCCTATTTGAAAATCGATCCAAATCATGGACATTTAAAAATGATATTGTTTTACTTTGTAGTCGAAATTCCAAAATTATGGTGCTCGGTCAGTGCCTTTCCCTGAGTGTCGACCACAAATTTGGTATCACCAAATTATTATCGCAATGGAAGTCATGAGCATTTAGCATACTGTATACACTTTCAGGTTGCTATGTTTACCCATGTGTTACCGCTCAGGGATGGACGACCTTGGTGGACCTGCAAACACAGACTGAGGCGGTGGCAGAGCTGAAATGGACCAGGACTATGAGAGACGCCTCCTCAGGCAGATTAACCACCAGAATGTCCCACAGGGCCACTTGACCAAGGTGAAAAGTTGGGAAGTAAATATGCGGACATATTTAGCCACACTCATTGGCCAGTTGTCCACATACTTTTGCTTATAGCACGATGGTCTAAAATTCCTGATGAGTTTGTTTGCCTCTTTGCAGTCGGGCTATACCACATGCAGTCCACTCAGTGTTAAATTAGGCGACAGGTACATACCCACACGAGCCGGGAGCAACTGGAGCATCAATTTCCATCATGCCAACGTATGTGTTCTTTATTTTCATAACTTAAAAACAGCATTTTTGGACTTTTTAGCACTGGATTTATACCTTGTTTATGTACTTTTGATTTGCAGGAGAATTGTTGGGCACCGAGTCAGAATCAACGAACCAAGGATGCGAGTTCAGACACAGGAAAGGGTAACTCCAGCTTTTTAAGTTTGCTATTTATCCCATTTGAAAATATATAAACTTAGTATAGAGCTTCCATTCCCACCCTTTAACATTAATTAAGTGAATGAAATAAACAGATGCAGTGGCCTATGCAGCCCTGCTGCGGAACGAACTCCTCGGAGCAGGTATCGAGGCCGTACCAGATCCACACATAGATGATCAGCGGCATGCCGTCCTCTCCCGGGACTCTCATAGCCTCTTCAGAGTGAGCAGCAGTTATCTCATGTGTACATAAACATGTCCGTGTAGTCTTCCAATATTTCCCAATGCAGTACGACCAATGTGGATGCAGTATTGTATTATTACTGTGTAATTAATTCATATTTTTTCAGTACACTATCCATACAAAAAGAGTGCCTTTTGACACAGGCAATGAAATCTCCCCTTATTCCCTCTCTCCTCTCAGTAACAAAAGGTACACTCATTAATGCTTTTTTTATCGCACAATCCTGTCCTTACGCCTGTGTGTCTGTATGTGGGCGTCTGACTGTCCATGTGTTTACAGTCACAAGCTGTTGCGCTCACCAAGGAAACCAGCACGGAAAATCTCCAAAATCCCTTTCAAGGTGTTGGATGCACCGGAGCTGCAGGACGACTTTTACCTTAACCTGGTACGCCTTGATCGATCCTACAATAAATACATGCTAAAGAAATCTTCCAACATCACTTTTGTGCTCATTTTCGTTTAGAATAGCAACAGCAAAGCAATAATAAATGTATTTGTTTTAGAATGTCATGCATGGGGCTTTGAGTGGTCCAGCGGACTGAGGCGCTGCCACTATGATCCGAAGTAGATGATAGATAGATAGCGCTCTCTCCCCACATCACTCCTGAGGTCTTGTTGATCACCTTGTGGCGGATCTCTGTTAGCTGATGTTTTCTGTGTCGCCGTTCTTTTTTAAAATATATTGGCTACACAGTAGCAGCTGATTTCACATGTGTCGGAAGAGACTAGTGCAAGCGAGTGCGAGTGATGTGAAAGAAAATAAAATTTTAAGATTGGGATGCTAAGCTTAGTCGGTTTATTTGTGCAATTGTCTGTGGTGTGAACAGGTAGACTGGTCAGCCGGAAACCTGTTGAGCGTTGGTCTGGGGGCTTGTGTGTACCTGTGGAGCGCCTGTACCAGCCAGGTTCGTGCATGTTCACGTTCAGTCTGTACGAACGTTTACCAATTTTCTGAACTCCACATCTTGTGTTTCTTTGCAGGTGACCAGGTTGTGTGATTTGTCGGTAGATGGAGATTCGGTGACTTCGGTCTGTTGGAATGAAAGGGTCAGTCACTCGCTGCGCTGTTTGCACACCTTACACATCATTTACACAAAATAATAATATCAGAGATACACAAAACACATTCTATGATCCTTTTTTAATACTTCCACTTTGATCAAGTCTACTTAACGTTGTTTTACAGGGAAACCTGGTCGCCGTTGGAACCCACAAAGGTTTTGTACAGATTTGGGACGCAGCCGGAGGCCGGAAGCTAACCAGCTTAGAAGGGCACTCTGCTCGTGTCGGTTTGTACCACTGTAACTGTTTAAGGAGATGTATGACATCAGCATGGCTTTGGCACAGCGGTAGTAATGATGCCCGCATGGCGATATGATTCATGTGATCCAGGTGCGTTGGCATGGAACGGTGAACAGCTGTCCTCGGGCAGCAGGGACCGGGTCATCCTACAGAGGGATGTCCGTGCACCGCCCCCAGCCGAGAGGAGGCTACAGGGCCACAGGCAAGAAGTGTGTGGCCTCAAGTGGTCACCTGACCACCAGCACCTCGCCTCGGGAGGCAACGACAACAAGGTTGAGTGATTTTAGCATTACTATCATTACTGTCAGTGTTGAGGGTTTCAAAGTCGAGGTCTTTGATGGGCATCTTCCACATCGTTCATGTCTGCAGCTGCTGGTTTGGAACAGTTCGAGTCTAGTGCCCATGCAGCAGTACAGCGAGCACTTAGCAGCTGTGAAGGCGATCGCATGGTCGCCACATCAGCACGGCCTGCTGGCATCCGGCGGCGGAACGGCCGACCGCTGTCTGCGCTTTTGGAACACGCTGACGGGCCAGGCACTTCAGAGCACCGACACTGGCTCTCAGGTCTGCAACCTGGCCTGGTCTAAACACGCCAACGAGCTGGTAAGGGACACGCTGACCCCCTCCATACAAATGCACTACGTATATAGCTCCTGCTGCTGTTTATCTTGTGCCGAGCATCATGGGTAAAACCATTGTTCTACACTGTTTTTCAGGTCAGCACACATGGCTACTCTCAGAATCAGATTCTGGTGTGGAAATACCCCTCACTCACACAGGTGGCCAAGTTGACCGGACACTCCTACCGTGTGCTTTACTTGGTAATGACCACATAGTGACCAGGGTCACCTTCCAAATTCCTGACACATTGGGCTGTAAGAGTCGACAATTGTGCCCACTCATTTAAAACAGCGTGGGTGATATTAGACAAAGAGTGGCACCGTCACATCACACCAAGAAGGTCCAGGGTTCGATACATTTACATTTATTTTTATAGCATTTAGCAGGTATTTTTATCAAAAGTGATTTACAATGACAACGGAACACCATTTTTCGAGCAATTGAGGTTTAAGGAGCCAAACAGTGGCAGCTTGACCACTAAGCTTAACCACTAAGCTCTAGTTGCCTCCTACAGTCCAAAAACATGCCACTAGGTTCGATTGAGACACTAAATTGTCCTGTAATAATAAAAATCATAAGCCACAATGATGCATGGTAGCCACTGGTACATTGTTGTCTCGATCCCAAGCCCAGGTAAATATCTGGTTTGTGTCAGGAAGGGCATCTGGTAATGAAAAAGCAGAGAAGGGTGACGTCTGACAACTCACTGGATATTTAAGACCTGCACTTTTAATAGTGCTATTATCTAATCGAAGACAATACAAAAGATGATTAAACGTTTCTGTCTCAGGCGATGTCTCCCGACGGTGAGGCCATAGTGACAGGAGCCGGAGACGAGACACTGAGGTTTTGGAACGTCTTCAGCAAAACACGCTGCACCAAGGTAAGTGGTTTTATTTCAACTCATGACTCCTACTTGTTCTGTCAGCCCAAGTCAGGGGCTGCATCCTTTTAAGGATGGGTAGGTTACACAGGCACTACTGAAATGGGATGGTATTCTTTCACGTCACGAGTTCTTAGCTCTAGTGAAGAGAATCATTCCTCTTCTGCAACAGAGCAATTCATTCATTAAAAAAAAGATTTATCAACTTTAATGCAGATCAGACCGGTAACGATAATAAACTTAGGTCTTAAGCATCACACTACAGCTCAGAATATGTACTCATTTGTAATTCTGTTCCATCTCAGGAGTCCAAGTCTGTGTTGAACCTGTTCACCAGGATACGGTAGTGACCGAGGGGCGAAGAAAACCATCGTCGGAGAATCACTGCTCTCCAAACAGTCCTCCAAAGTGTTCAATAAATATTCAGCACATACATCCATGTCAACCTCCTGTATTTATTCCTACTGTATTATGTACAAGAGAAAGGATCTGAAGGTCATGTTCACGTTGAGAGGAACAGTTTATTTACATTTTGTATGTGCAATTGAAACTAGATCATGTTTATTTACGAGATAAGACTCCATATGAAATAAAGAAATAAAGACACTACTGCAGCTCACCTGTTGGTAGTTTATATGAATTCTG
Source organism: Hoplisoma paleatum (assembly GCA_028565875.1). Taxonomy (NCBI): domain Eukaryota; kingdom Metazoa; phylum Chordata; class Actinopteri; order Siluriformes; family Callichthyidae; genus Hoplisoma; species Hoplisoma paleatum. Next base: position 2,660,649 of record JAOTRQ010000028.1, read on the forward strand.
GAGTTTGTTTGTTTATTAAGATGATGGCTGTAAGCCACGGGTGTCAAACTGGTGTTTAATAAAGTTTAAGTGAAGTCGATCGTGTCCTGACTGGCTGCAGTTGCAGTTCAGAATGGAGAAAAACGAAGGCCTGTGTAACCATACTGCCCAACACCAGCACAACTCGTTTGTATGCTGCCATTTACATTAAAGTAAAGACCAGTTATAATCACAAATGATCACATTATGACAAAAAGAAAATATTTGTATAGTTTTATACAGTAAAATACAGAAGTTGTATTTAAATGCATACATTAGAGATGTAATAATACACTGTAATAGGACTTTCCCTGAATAACATAACAGAATCAACGCTAGATTATGGAAGATTATATGAAGATTTTAACAGTATATTTTATTTATTTATTTCTACTTATTTTTTTCAAAATATTTTTATTAAGAAACACAGCAATAGGCAAACACAGCAAAAGAATGATCAATCGGCAACATTCTGCGTCTCAATTATTTCTTTTTTTAACAACACCAAAAAGAAGAAAACGAAGCACACATGCACACACATACGCGCACAAATATAGATCCATAAAAACAAACAAACAAAAAAAACATTTTTTTGAAATAATATAAAAATAAAGGAGGGGGGGATGCTCAATCCGCAGGTAGAGAGGACAATGAAGAAATGTATGAAAAAAAGGGCGCCATTTGATATTAAATTGATTAAGTGCCTGTAAAGTGCCTGTAAAAGGTCTCTAAGACAGATTGAAATTAGAGGAGGTTTGGGAGATTTTCATAAACGTAATATACAACGCCTGGCCAACAGACATGTAAAGGCGAGCACACTAGATTGCATGGCTGACAAATGGGGAAGACCCAACGAATATCCAAATATGGTAATGGAGGCGTCTGGAGCAATGTTTACACCGGTGATTTTGGTGAGGGAAGCAAAATAGGTGGTCCAAAAGGCAGACAAGGAGGGGCAAAAATAAAAATGTCACTGAGGTCGCATGGGGAACCGCCGCATCGGTTACAACAAACAACAAACCAGAGTCATGCCAGCGTCGAAAGGCTGGATACCGATAATATAGGGGGAAATAAATGATTATCCAAAATAGGAAGAAATGTTGAGGGAGATAGAAACTTAAAGTGGCGCCTAAATTGATACCAGATAGAGCATGTTGACCTAACAACTGGGTTATTTACCTTTCCTACTAAAAACAGCGGCAAAGAACTGAAAATGAGGGCGGATATAGAGAAGTGCAACACAGAAGAGCGCTCCAATCGACACCACAGCAGGTCTGGGGCCTTGATCCAAAGAAGAATCCTGTGAATATGTACTGACCAATAGTAAAACTGGAAGTTTGGGAGAGCCAGACCACCATCAGACCTAAACCTTTGCAGCAGGGATAATCTGATCCTGGGCAACTTGCCATCCCAAATGAAGTCCGTAATCAATTTATCTAATTCTCGAAAAAATTTCTTAGGCAGAATCACAGGAAGAGTTTGGAACAGGAACAAGAATTTAGGTAGAACATTCATTTTTATAGTATTAATCCTGGC
>JAOTRQ010000028.1:2662302-2672857 GCA_028565875.1 Hoplisoma paleatum
TCTCTGTCTGTGTGTGTCTCTGTCTGTGTGTGTCTCTGTCTGTGTGTGTCTCTGTCTGTGTGTGTCTCTGTCTGTGTGTGTCTCTGTCTGTGTTTGTCTCTGTCTGTCTGTCTGTGTGTGTGTGTGTGTGTGTGTCTCTGTGTGTGTGTGTGTGTGTCTCTCTCTCTCTCTGTGTGTGTGTGTCTGTGTGTGTGTGCGCATGCATTCCAGGTCTCCCAGGCAGCAGCAGAGCTTCAGCAGTTCTGTATGCAGAATGCTCTGCAGGACCCGCTGCTCACCGGCGTGTCTTCAGGAACCAATCCGTTCAGAACACAGAAGCTCTGTTCTTTTGTCTGATGCTTCTCACTGCTGGTGAGCCGTGTTACGTTTCGATCACACCCAGTCAATCTGGAAGGTTCCGTACCGATTGAGACCGAGAGATATATACAGTGATGGAGTGAGACAAAGATAGACAATACAATGAAAAAACGGAGCACACGTTACAGCCACATATTGCAATACCTTCTGTTACACGTAGCAATTTGAGCGACAAAGAGCAAGCGCTTGCTACAATCGCGTATTGCAGTACGTTTTGGTATGGGTCCAGGCAATTATTACAAACCAGACAGATGTTTTTTGTAAATAAAATTTGATTAAAATTCATCAATTAAAATAGAATATGCAAACACATGCTTGCACATAGATGTAGAACAGGTGTAGGTACTTTATTAAATGCAGGATAAATGGATCAACTGGCTTGCACGCGCATACACACACGCAACCATCTAGCAGTAGTCGCTATTATCCAGAACTGAGTCTGATTAGTGTTCAGACAACAATTAAAAGTCTTAAGACAGCAAGTGAGAGTTCAGACAGACAAGGCAAGCTTGCTCTACCATTAGGTAGTAAGTACGTAGAAGAATCTTTGCATTTGTCCATTGTTGGTAACTATCATGTTACGCTGTTGGTGTCCAAAAATCATAATGTTTTAGTGATTTTGTGTAAAGAAGTCTGACAAAGTATTTAAAGTGTATTGGCTACAGTCAGCAATTGTATATCCACAACTGTGAATCCACAATGTGAAACAGAATATATCAATTGTCAATACATGTTCATGTCTGTTGCCTAAATGTTGTTGTTGTTTTTACAGGTCTGTTTGTGTGACGTTTACGATTGCGAAGAAGACAAACCACTGCCACAACGACTGTGCAGTCGTCCCAATAGATCCGGAACCTTGTTATCGTTGCCATAGACCTCTGAATCGAAATGACACTGGATTTGGGTGAATTAAACCTGGAGCAGGCGTTAAACTTTTAACCAAGCTTTTACCATTAAATGTTTTTGTGCCATCACATACGTGAATTTGTTCTTGGTGACTAACGACCTCAATCTTGCCTTAAGTAGCATCCAATTTTCTTAGTAATGATTCTGTTGGTGCAAAATCCTTTTACATGTGCCGAAGCTGCGGAAGAGGTGTAATTTATTGTGCCTTTGTTTTTTTTTTAAACAGTGTGCTTTTCTATCATCAGCCTTGGGTCTTTTGTACCAAATAAAACATGAATTTGTACACAACGTGGCTTCCTCTTTACTTAATGTATTCAATGCTGGATTTTATTCCAATATGATCAAAACTTGCTCGATTTGTTTAATGTGCTGGTTTGTTATCATGCGACTTGGGGTTGGTTGGATGGAATGAAAACCAGGTAACACCTCATTATAATAACAACTCATGGAACTGGTTGGCCATCTTATTTACAAAATTTTCATCACTTTTGTTGAGAATGTTTCCTGCACTCCCACAGGCATTAGTCTGATGGGATTGGAGATTGCTTGTCATGGCACATGCACACCTGCATATGACCATTATTGTTTTTATGTGTCTTTTTGGATTGTGAGAAGAACACTGTTGGTTAAACCGGCTTATCTTAATGATCAGTTCTCACAACAATGATAATTAATATAATTAAATCTATTTCGCTTTCTGAATTAATTAATCTATCCACTGTTGGGGTCCACAGTCGTAGAGGCTGAATATTCTAACTTTTATGCAGTCTCCTCATCCTTTAATTTGGTAAGCACCACACCATATTTAATAAACTAAATGCTCTCAGTACAGATGTATGAACAGATCTGAAAAGTCACAATTACCCTTTATTTTCACATTTTTATATCCAAACATTTAAAATAGCTTAAGTAGTAGATTCCTGGTAACAATGAAATTATTAATATTTTACAGACTTCCTTAAATACTTGACTGTCTCTTTGATATTATTATCTGAGGTGGTCTTAACCAGGTGGGCCATCCTCCTAAACCCATCCAAAAGTCCAGCACCGGTCAGTCCTGAGCACGGCTGAACAAACCAGTTTCTGTCACTGCAAAGCTTCCTCAGGTTGAACCTCTCGGTGAGCTCGGTGGCCGTCAGGGCTCCGTTCCGGTCCTGCTTGTTGGCTAGGATGACCAGAGGAAGGTTCCTGAGGTGATCGTTTTTAAGCGCCTGTTCGAGTTCACGCTTGGCCTCTTCCAGACGCGCATGGTCAGCACAGTCCACCACAAACATGAGTCCGGCAGTGTCGTGGTAGAAGTTCTTCCAGTAGGTCCTCATCTTTTCCTGTCCTCCTACGTCCCACACGGTCAGAGTGATCTTCTTCCGGTTCTGCTTGGCTTCCATCATCTCGACGTTGAAGCCGATGGTGGGGACGGTGTGGAAACGTTCGTTGTATTTGAGTTTGAAGAGGAGTGTGGATTTACCTGCGCTGTCAAGGCCGAAGAGAAGAATGCGAGCGTCTGGGAGCTTGGATCCCTTCAGACCCATTATCTCTGTCCCAAATGTAAAGATCAGGTTTCAGCCACTGAGCTGGGTTCACGTGAAGGCTGTTGCTCATGTTATGACCTTGTCTGCTTATCTAGTTTCATGTTCAGGAAATAGGGGCGAAGTACAGCCACACCTTGCAAAGTAAGAGTTCAGAGTTTATTACGGCTATAATCCCTTCCCCTTTTAATCTGCTGTTGAAGAATTACAACACAACAGTGTGTTCTGGTGCACGGTCCGCTGGTGTCTGTCCAAACTTATTTATTTATGGGTAGGAAGTCACATAAACCGTTCACGAGCTACACCTGACTGCACTTAAAGTTTAATCATTTCGTTTTCAACAGCTCATCAGCTTTTGAGTTCTTGGTATGAAGACCGTGCTTATTAAGGAAAAAAACAGGTATTTCAAGGAACTCTGTTTGGTCTTGCTCTGTGGAATGTTTGCAATATGGCCAAAATTGTGGCATGTAAACACCAGGCTACTTAATATTTATAAAATTAAAACATTAATATGGATTTGCAGATATGGATCTTTCCAGACAGGCTTCCTACTGACGTGTGTTTTCGTTTACAATTTTTATGCTTATTTTGTGTATTTACCCTCATTTCCTGAGTTTTAACAAACAAAGCATCGACTTAAAAGACATTTGAGCCACACAAAGAGAAGATCCAGTCCACCCGAAGATTTTCACCTCACATTATATAATCATAACATAACACGATGAATTTAGCATAACAGACATTTGCAGTCGTTTATAGTTTTTAACTAAACCAATGTAAAGTGCACTAGGTTACACCATCCCTGGACATGGAGGCATAACTGATCATGAGAACTTTGGCCTGCCTAGTATTCTGTTGGGATGTGCTCCACAATGTGTATAGATACAATAGTGCAGTGCTTGCTTACACATTTAAAAGAATACTAAATTAATAATTTATATATCAGTATAAATAATGAATAATACACATACACATTTTATTAGACAATTTAGATTAGACAATTTTACTTCAGTTTAGAAATGTAAATAAACAATGTTAATAAACATCCTCACCATTTATCAAATGTGTTGGATATTGGAAAGAATATATTGAAAAGTATTTAGATTGGAATCCGGCGCATTTAGCGTATGCATGAATGCAGTATTCAAATCAATAAATTGTGTAAACAAAATCAAATTCATAATAATGATATAATAAAAATAATAAAAAAATAAATCATTTTTGTGGAATCAGCAGATCTTCTTCCACCACAGGCAGCTTAGTGGTCAGCATTGTCGTCTCAGAGCAAGGAATTCTGGGTTTGATTCCAGTGTAGACTGCGTTTTCTGTGTGAAGTTTGCATGTTCTTCCCGTTACTCTGTGGGTGATGAACGAGCATCTCCTGCCATGAATGTTAGTTCAAGTTTAAAATATGACGTTAAAATCGAAATAAATAAATAAACCTTTCACCACAGTTTGTGAACTCAGTGACCAGTTTGTGTTTTGTTTCACATTACTACTTCCATTAATGGTTCAGGGTCAGTATTAATTACTATTCTTACTATTGTGTAAGAGTAAATGCTACTCTAAAATACAATGTGGAAACAATGTTCTCAAAATAAATATATTACAAAGACAGGTGTCGTACGCCTGGGGTACATTTCTGCTCCTCAGTTTACAGCAACACTCGTCATTATCATCAACGCTCACGAACAAAAACGAGGCAGGTTCAGTCACTAGCATGGTCAGCATCTTAAGATACACAATGTTAGCAAAAGATGTCCATCAGTAACAGATGTACAATAAATTATGTCAAATAAAATAAAGAATCACGCAACCACCACGCAAAAGAGGCCAGAGAATCCATCATCTGGAACATCAGGCGTGAATCAAAAACAGTCAAGAAAGGTGTAGGGCCTCAACATAGAGTATAAATGCATATGAATGTTAAAGAAAGTCATTGTCATGTGACTATACTACATGTTCCTCGATTTGCATGATTTTAAGAGGTAGAAGACAACGAAGAAATCCAAATCAATCCAAACACTAGCACGTGTATTAATCAGTGTTGATGATCAGTGTTCAGGTTCTGAACAGGAAAATAGAAATAAAAAGAAAAAAATTGAATTATTATCCTATTATTTCTATTGAATTCACCCAAACAACCATTTCCCACCATAAACATTTGGGGAAACGTTTTTGAATACCGTTGATTCTTGAATGATTTTCCACATCTAATAACACAACTGCTTTGCCTTGTTGACCTCTGAAGAAACAATCTTCTGTATCCAAGAAAGAAAGAAAGAAAGAAGCACAAACGGCACTGTTTAGCGGATGATTCATTTGACCCCGAAGCCACATCCATCTTCAGAACAGAATTTTACGATCTCGGCTACTTTCAAACCGCCCACGGATGTTCTGGTGGAGGTCAGACTAATACATAGTCATGAAGCCGAAGATAAAACGAAATCATCATCAAGTTCTAATCTTCTCACGTTCTTCCTCTGTTCTCCTCTGGCTTCATCCAGACTCCTCCAGCCAGGTCCTCCACAAAAATAAGAGCTGTGCAGTTGCAGTTGTTGCTCCTCGTGCTGCCTTCCTGACTTGGCTGCCAATCGTACATCTTCTTTCTCACGCCTGTCCATCTTTTCAGCCTGGAAATCACACATAACAACTTTCCTCCTAGTGGAACAGCAGAAGTCGCTGACAACGATCCATTTAACTTTTTATAGCCGGGTTCTGATGATCCCATGTGAAGCATTTGAGCTTCGGTTGAAGTCTTCGGTTCACACTGACCCATGACTGTACGCCCCAACAAGCAAGGGTTACGAGATCGATAGTCAGAAGAACGCCGTGGCATTGAGGCTGGACAGCTGAGACAGTAGGAGTGGGAGCAGATGTCTGCTTTTTATATGAGTGTCATCTCATATATGGTTCCTCTGTGCGGTCAAAGGCCATCAGTTCCAGTAAACAATGTGCGTGACATCAATGCCGGAGGACTTCGTAAACTACGGTAACGTCAGGGGGGTGTCGACATAATTTGGAGCTCAGATATCTAGGCGTTCTCAAAATAGTATCGGCATTGTAAGCCCATCTGACGCCAGGGACATGATGGAATGAATGTCATTTTTAGACTGCCAGGAATGTAGATATGAATCAACACCAACGCTCATTGGCGTATTTTCATCCATGTATTTTTACCAACTCTGCCAACATACACAAATTAACACTACCGGGCAACTTAGAATACAAGCGGTCTATATACTCCACTATAAAGGCAGGGTTATCTAGAGTGTGGGGGACACTGATTTGTCAGGGGGGTTCCAGACAGGCGGCACACTTATGACAGGAAAAAACGTCATGGCTTATAATATTATATTATATTATGCTATTGTGTGTGTGTGTGTGTGTGTGTACTTTTAAGGAGCAGCTTCCAATCTTGTTGTACTAATACTGAATACAGTTTACATTTGCATTTAAAGCACTTAGCTTGACTTTTTTATTCAACGTGACTTTCAGTATTGTGACAACAAGCTGCATAAGATTATAAAAGATTAAGTGGATTTTGAATGTTACCTTTTCCATAGAATCCCATCGTATTAACATCACAATTAATATAATAATGACAATTAATTGTAAATAATTAAGAGCTGCGGTGCAGTAGAGAAACATCAAAACATAGAAACAAAAGCATCGATATTATCATCACTTGAATTAATCGATATCAGTTCCAATGTTGGTATCGATGAATATTATATTTAGATCTAAACTCTTACCACTATTATGGAAACTCACCTGTAAATTGCTCTGGATTGAAGTTAGTGACTGTCCACAATACTATAAATATTCGGTTGTTATCCAATCTTGTTCTTGTTATTATCCAATCAGGGTCGTGATGCACGCTGGAGTCTATCCTAGCTTTTCAACTTGCATAAGGCACACAGAAACACCCTGCATAGATTTAAGTGTCTGGTGATCATCTTGCTGTGTGGCGACCATGCTACACACTGAGCCATGTTCAACCAGGATTTGAATAGCTGTATTAATAAATACTGTATACCAAAACAAGCTGACAACCTGAAGATACGGAATGTGATTTTATTGATAACCCGGACACAAAAATAGTACAAGTAGCATCAGTGTCAATACAATCAGGGCGGGATAGGAAGAAACAAGGCATCGTGATGAAGCACTTCATATTGCTTCTGATAAGTACAAGTTAGGCAAAGTAAGATAAAAAGTCCAAAACATTGTCCACTTGGTACGCTTGTAAAAATAATTATTAATAACTATTAATAAAAAAGCACTTATTTATATTTGTACAAGTACTAGAGTGCATTTACGATACGATGACATAAAACACCTCAGTCTCCACTGTTGGCATTTTTAAACTTCACGACCATGACGGTGATGTTATCGGGACAGCCTCTGTAAAAGGACTGTAGCACGATGCTCTTGGCGCCGAAAAGCGGCTCGTCTAGTCGCTCGCGGACGAAGCGTATGGCCTCCTCGTTGCTGAAGGCGTCCCACAGTCCGTCCGAGGCCAGGATCATGAACTGAGGTTGCAGTTTGTCCAGGTCGAAGGTGAGCACATCTGGGTCAGAGACAACCACATTGAGGTTCTTCAGAGGGTAGTCGCCCAGGGAGCGGGACATGGCCAGGATACCCTGCACCCGCCACGAACCGTTGAAGCTGATGAAGCCACCTGAAAACGAAATACAGACATTGATTCTAAAAAGGTACATGAGTTCATAACAATACTAGATGTACTATTGCAATAACCATTTCAAAATCATCTTTTTGTGTCTTACAGTGTATGAGTATGCCCTCCCAGGCCTCTCCTTGAGGTGGCGCTACAGAATTCTTGCACTACGCCACTGGATCTAAGATACGACTTAGCAGAAAATCACTATTTACTTTGTCAATGACCTCGGCCGAGGTGTAGCCTTTGTAGACATCAGTCTTACCAGGACGGGGTCCCGACCCTTAACATTTAGCCCCTAACATGCTGACCCTTACCATATGAAGCTAAATGCATAAACATGCTGCTTTATATTTAGACGGTGAACAATGTTGGGACAAGTTACCAAAGAAGGATTTTAATCCCCAAGACAGGCTTACCGGCCCGTTTGATTCTCTTGCGCTCCTTCAGCTGGTAGGGTTTGTGATCATGAGATAAGGCCACCGCGTTGCCGTCTTTATCGCACAGCACACCACGAGAGTCTCCGACGTTAGCCACTGTCAGCTCGTGATCAGACAGCAAGGCCACCAAGCACGTAGTGCCTACAGCAGAAAGAAAACACTTCACTCTTTGACGTCATCTGGACCTCATCTCATCATCATCCTCACCTGCTTCCTCGTGTGAGGCAGAGAACTTCTCCACCATGTCTCGATCTACAGCTTGTATACTCTGCTCCAGGATGGAGGCGTACGAATGCTGGCTTTCCTTCTTCTCAAGGATGCTCAGATGCTCAAACATCTGCAGATGCTGCCTCAGAGAGTCTGGGAGGTGAGCCTTTACATAGTCAGCAGCCGCCTACAGAAGAATATATTCTTATTTAAGTAAAGGTGTTTATAAGATAACCTGGGCTGGGCTGGGGAAAAGTTGGACCCAAGATAGTAATATTAATAATAATAAATTACTGTTCGGTTCTGGTGGCATTGACATTGAGCATCTTTTCAACGCTTTGTGAACTCGCTGCCGTATAATAGCAAGTCGAGCTCATGACGAGCTTTGACACATAAATGTCAATAGGTAGCTAATTCAGATTCTGGTGCAGTGCTTTAATAATTCAGGTCAGTGATCTCCTGTGGCACGTGCTCATACTTCCCAACTGCTCGATCTCTCATGGATACAGAACCACGTCACTTTTCCTATTTTCTCTTCAGAATATTTTTAACATCGACCCTCCAAACAGGTCCGTCATGTCATATCTCACGTAGCTTTATTTTCCGTTTTCAGTGCAGCCAAGTCGAGTGTTCGCATGAACCCCGACCGCATGTCCAGTTTTCTCTTTTATTGTTCATTACTTAAACCGAAAAGAGAGTTGAAATCAAATCTAATTTTTCACATAGCCGGTGGGAAATGCGACTCTGCAGACAGAAAAGCATAAACACACACAGTCAGCTTTATAAAAGGCCAGTTCAATGAATTCAAAAGATACGGTATTCCTATATCCCAAACTGCTTTGTAAAAAAACTGCAATTTTTAGCCATACCAACGTAAACAACATATGATATATGGATAATTTTATTGACTATGTTAAATTGTCCAGTTAAAATGTACCGATGTAAGTGATGTACAGCACTCGGTTGAATCATTTATAGAATGGAATGAGCAAACAAAAGCTGAGCATCTGTTATAATCTCGTGAGGATTCAGGGTTCGGCAAGCAGACAGATGGCTTCCAGACTGGGGGTGGGGGGCAACTAAAATTAAATTTGGAAACTACAATTTATAAAATGTATATTTTATCAACACTAACAAAAATGTAATTTGTCTATGTTTAATAGATTAATAAAGTTATAAGTCCAGTTTATACACTCTCATACTAGTTTATAAGGGTTTAACTCACTATCCCAGCAAACAGCTTCTAAACTCCAACAAGACTTACAGAATAATCTATATTTATTCCTATATTGAATGTCATAATAACTAAGTTTGAGCTTAGTGACGTCACAAACTACAACGTGCCTGTATGATGTTAATGATCTAAAAAAGACACTAATAAACAAAATCAACAAACAAAAAAAGCCTTCGAGCGACTCTCATCAGCACCAGATCTGGATACATTCACCGATACTGACCTCACCGCCGTGCCCATCAAAGATGGCAAACAAGGACGGGTGGCTCCTATTGGCGAGGTCGGTGAGCACCTCGAATCGGTCTTCCATGTGGTCCCGACGGCCCTGGATGGAGAACACGGCCACGTTTTGGTCCTTGAAGCCCCACGTTTTGGAGAACTCGGCGTCGTTTACGTGCAGGCCTTCGCCGGCCAGGTCCTGCAACATCATCATCTCGGCCACTTTGCCCTTCACCATGGTGACGGCGTCTCGGCTGGACCTGACGATGGTCTTCACCTCGTCCGTGTGGAAGAAGTAGCTCCATAAGGCCAAACTGATGCAGAGCAGGAACAGGGTCTCCGGCCGGAGCAAGAAGTAACGCATGATGCGACCCAGGAGAGACAACAACGTCATCGCGTCTCCTACCATCACACTGCCGACTGTTCACTCCATCATCCACAACCGAAAACGCCCAACGACTCCATAAACCCCCTCTCCAGAAACTTATTCTTCTCCTCACCCAACCCCAAACCTCAAACACACACAAGCCGGACACACCAGACGCGCTCCGGACGGTTCCGGACTCCACCGTGCACCGGACCGGCTGCTGGTGATGCCAGAGCTGCCGCACCACCTGAAAACCGACCGAGAATCACCGAGGCACGATGTTCCTACATAAACAAAGTCTGAAGAACAATGTAAGGACCCTCATTCAACAGCGGACAAAATAAAGCAGCCGGTGAGGGAGGGAGGAATCCTCCGGTTATGGAAAGCCAAAGAGTGCAAAGATTGTTTTTTTCTGTTGCCGCCGGTAGGTGTCGCCAAGGTGGCTCGTCATCTGCATTATTATTAATTCATATACAGATGGTATAATCTTCTCTCTTTCTTCCAGGCATGGAACCATTGCCGCCCAGAGGCATCTGTTTGTATGTGCACACACACACACACACACACACACACACACACACACACACACACACACACACACACACACACACACACACA
>JAOTRQ010000028.1:2672957-2695107 GCA_028565875.1 Hoplisoma paleatum
AGTGTCACGTCTTCCTTTGTGACGCCGTTCAAATTAAAAGTCCCAGAAGTCCTTTGATGAAACGCAGCTTTTTTTTCCTGCGACTAGTCGACCAATGAAATTTGGCCGATTAGTAATTTTTTCGGTCGACCAACGAATAATCGATTAATTGCGGTCAGCCCTATTTATTATTATGTGCTGACATGACTAGTTCTCGTCAACTAGGTTAGTGTTACATGTTAGTCTTGTAGGGTTACGGTTTACATGTTAAGGTTACAGGTTATAGTTAATGTTACAGGTGCAAAATCTCCGAAAACGCTTGTAAGGCTTGATTTCTTGTTTTTTTTCCCAGAATGCACAGAGAGGGATGATTTGGACGACTCGTGTTGGAGAGACTCCGCCAGCATCACCTCCAACGACTCCTTCGTGTCTGCCGCCGAGGTAAAACGCACCTGTTACCAGGATGTTACCAGGATGATAAACAAATGCTTTATCAGAACCGTCTCTGTCTCTAGCTGTCGGAGCAGAAGAGTGCGTCCGGGTTCGACCCGCTCGGCCGGTATCCGCTGTACGAGGAGGCGTTACAGTTGGCCGAGGATGGAAAGATCTCCTGCCGGGTCCTGCGGTGAGTCTGGGGGGGGGGGGGTCCACTAGCTGTGATGTGTAACTTCTGCACACGGCAAACGTTCTGGTGTAATATTTTATTTTATTTTTACAGGACCGAGATGCTCGAGTGTTTCGGCGACACAGATTTCCTGGCAAAACTCCACTGCATCCGCCAAGCGTGTCAGGTAGAGCAATTGTTCAGTGTGGACTCACCTAATAAATAAATAAGGGTGGTGCGGGGCGCTGGTGTGTCCGGAGTAAACGAGTTAAACGAGCCACATGTTCATGCCGCCTCAACCAGATGATTCTGGAGGAACGACGCACCCAGATGTTTCTCGCCGACACCGGGAGGAAGGTCCTGTCCTCCATCATCGTCAAGGCGAGGAAGGTGAGGAAGTGTTTTCTCACTCTACTGTACTTAATGATCTTTAATGTTGCATCGTACATGAGCGTGCGTGTGTGTGTGTGTGTGTGTGTGTGTGTTGCCAGAACCCCAGAAGATTTGAGGAGGTCTTTGAGGAGATGATTTGCTTCCTGGAGCAGACGGAACACTGGGACACGACCGAAGCCGAACTCTCCACACGAGGCGTAAGGTTCCAGACTTTTTCTTTGTCTGTTGGTGTGAAGCGTGAGGGGTCGGAGGAGAGATCTGACCAGGCTTCTAGTCCTCATTTAGTTCCAGAGAAGCTTTAAGGGGAAGAAGGTCCTCATGTGACGATGTTGTACAGAGGTGGCAGACAGAAACGCGTCTTATTAAAGTAAAAGTTCAATAATTACTCGGCTAGTAAAAGATAAAACTGTTTACAGTGATGCTTAGTGGTTAAGATACTGAGCTAGTGACCCGAAGGTCGCCGGATCAAGTCCTTTTAGAGGTCTAGTATGCTGGTAATGGGAGTATTTTAGGGTAACATTTAAGGGAAATAGTTGTAACTATAAAAGCAGCACCAGACTGTCAAAATGGTTTCAATCTGTCAAACGGCATCTTTATGTGCGTTTGTCCTTCTAACTAATAACAGTTTTAATAAAGGAATTATCAGGAATATTTTATATTAACGTGTTTTTTTTAACTCGTTACTAAAAAAAAAATACCAACACCCCGATCCATTATCACGTCTCTTTTTCCTGTCTGTAGGTGAAGCATTTAAATTTCTACGACATCGTCCTCGACTTCATCCTGATGGATTCGTTCGAGGATCTGGAGAATCCTCCCATCTCCATCCTCAACGTGATTAATAACCGCTGGCTCAACGATTCCTTCAAAGAAACCGTGAGTCCTCGGCAACTCGGGGTTGGGTTTGCTTTTTATTTTTATCCGATGCTCGATTAATTGTTTGTTTGTTTGTTTGATTGATTGCAGGCTGTAGCATCCAGTTGCTGGTCTGTTTTGAAGCAGAAGAGACAACACATGAAGGTTCGTCTCTGATGACGTAACAATATCGCCTTACACGTCTGTTTGGTTGACAGTTAGGTAGGTAGCTTGTTAGTAAGTAGTACGCAGGTAGCTGATCGGTGGGTATATGGTAGCTAGGTAGCTGATAGTAGGTAGGTAAAGTAGGTAGCTGATCAGCAGGTGATAGCTGGTAAGTAGGTAGGTAGTTGGTAGGAAAGCCGGTTGTAGGAAGCTAGCTGCTTGGTTGGTTGGTAGGTCGGTAGTTGGTAGGTAGGTAGCTGATCAGTGGATAGGTAGATAGTAGGTAGCTGATTGGTAGGTGGTAGGTATATAGCTGGTAGATAGATTGGTAAGTAGGTAGGTAAGAAAGCTGGTTGTAGGTAGGTAGGTTGCTGGTTGGTAAGTATTACGTAAGTAGGTGATCTGTGGGTGGTAGGTAGATAGCGGTGGTTTGTTTTGGTCTGTTGGTTCTTGTTCCTGTAGAAAGTGTTAATCTGACAGTTTTTGGTTGAGATGATGAACCCGATGTGTTCGTGTGGAATGTGTTTCAGGTTCCAGACGGTTTCGTGGCTCATTTCTACACCGTGTGTGAACACATCAGCCCGATGTTGGCATGGGGCTTCCTGGGCCCGAAAACGTCCCTACACGACTTCTGCCACTTTTTCAAGGTAACCGTCTCCGGACGTACTAAAAACCATCTCCTTCCTGTGTCTTTGAATTTCACTTGGCTTCTGTATTTTCTATGCATGCGTTTACCGACCTGGCAGGAGCAGGTTCTTCTCTTTCTGAAGGACATCTTCGACCTGGAGAAGGTCCGCTACTCCAGCCTGGACGCCCTGGCCGAGGACGTCCTGGACCTGCTGCACCGGCGGTCTGAGCTGCTCCTGAAATACCCGGCTACCATCTCACATCACCAGGCTAACGGCGGCACCCACAGCGCCCCGCGCCAACCGACCGATGCGCTGCAGGACGCTCGGGTTCAGTGAAGTTCTGACAAGATCTGAGAAGATAATCTGCCAGCATTTATATATATATATATAGATAGATAGATAGATAGATAGATATATTGGGTTGCCAGATTGCACGAAATGATGTTGGAATGGTGTTTTGTAAATGTGTTTTATTATTGCAGATTGAAGCTGTAGTGACTTGTGGTTTGAGATGATATGATGCTTTATATTTTTAAAAATATATGTTTATTATCTTGAGTGTCTATTTTGGATAATTACAGATCACCAGATCACATATTGGTCGGCGTTTGTGTCGTCGTGTTTGAAGTGCATTTTTGCTGGATTGCCTTTTAATGAAAAATTGTTCGTAATTGCTTTTCATGCTTCTATTCAGAGAGTTAAAAAAAAATTAGCAAAAAGTCAAATCATATTTATGTATTTACATCTATTTGTCTAACGATTGTTCTTGTACAGTGACAATAAAATGTATTTAATTTCACGACATGTATCAAAGAAATCGTGTATCAGCGAAGTTCTCATGGGGGGAATAAAGTTCTGCGTCAAGGTCTCATGAAGTAATTCACCACTACAACACTAGAGGGCGTTCTGTAGGTGTTCGAGGTTCATTTTGGCTTTTAATGATGATGATTTCAGATTTTAGCTGATCGTTATTGAACTACGAATGTTTTTAAATGTTGGATCGTGAACGAAGCGTCGAGGCATCGCCATATGCAGGGAGAGGCTGCTTTAACTACACGTGTGCACACGCAGTTTGTTTGTGCTAGAAAGCCATGGCATCAAGGTAGATTGTTGATAGGCCCAGCCGTAGCGTAGCGGTCGGGGTACTGGAGTACTAATCAAAAACGTCACCGCTGATAGGGTGCCACCAGTGGGCCCTTAAGCGCGACCCTTTAACCATCATGTAATGTCATTTGCTTTGGATAAAATGTTGAAAACAAAAGCTGCCTGTGATGTAAACGTGTAGCCTGAGTAACAGTTTCCTGTCATGGAATGAATGGAAGTGTAAAACGTGACAAACAAACATCTAGTTGAAGCAAGTGAGGGTTAAGGGCCTCGTCCAAGGGCCATAATAGAGTGGGCTTGTCCCGGTGACCTTCTGATTACTAATCCCTACACCTCGCAAACCTCAGCCTAATAGGTGTGTGAAGTTTGCATGTTCTCATCATGTCTGCCTGGGCTTCCTCCCACGGTCCAACAACGTGCAAACGTCCATGGCCGTGTTGTGAACCGAGGAACCGTTTCCGGTCACGAATGGGACACCAAAGTGACGTTAGAATCGCACTAAGCAGACACAATCGAATCATGTTTGATATAAGTGAGTTATTTGGGTGGACGAATCGATTTTCGACACTTTCACGAATCGTTACAAGTCACTCAGTGTCTTAACCGGAAGTGACTGTTTTTACCGGCGGGACATTTTTTGGTGCACCACCGGTTTCGTGTCGCAGTAGAATTGTGCTCCGCCCCCTTCGTCTCAGTCCAGTCAGGCGCCATCTTCTCCCGCACGCTTCACTCAGACATGGCTGATTATGCGAGTGTACCGCCGCCGTCTTCAAACGCCGGAGGAGCAATGAACGACGCTTTTAAAGACGCCCTGCAACGGGCCAGACAGGTAAGTCTTCTTTTAATAAAGTCAATAAATATATTTATTAAAAGATACGCTTCTAGGTTTTGATGGTTGCCGTTTCTACGCATCCTCTACTAGTTATTGTGGCCGTGTCCCAATTGGCGCCTTTTTTGCTACACGAGTGCGCTACACTTAACGTATAGTCATCGCCAATACGAGTCTACTTAGTGCGCTTGGTTGCGGATTGCGGCGGTATTTGGGACGTTACCCGGCGTTCAGGCCTGGGCGGAGCGGGATTCTGACAAAGGAAAAATTCAAGGCCTGAAAAAAAAAATGAATGAGCCACTTTTCACATTTTCTAGCTGTTTTTACTCCCCCTTTCAGGCCACTTTAATATAATCTAAATCCCACCGTAATGTGTGTGCTGGGTTGCTTTTATTTTATTAACAATACGTATTAATTGGATAATGATTTATGGAACTGCTTACTCAGTTGTGCTAGTTAGCTTAGCATAGTTCGTGTACAGTTTCTCTTGTGTTTAAGTTGAGCGGGTTTTTTGTGTCTAGGTCTTTTTAAAAGAGAGAAATAAAGTCTAAATAAATGGTGTTTTAGCTTTTACTGCTTCCTAACGACGTCACTTTTGTTTAGGTTGGTGCATTTAAATCCCATCAACTAAATGTTTGTTTAAACCCTGTTATTTTAATGGAGTAGAATAGAAAGGCTTTATTTTAAATTCCAGAGGGAAACTACACCTGTTACAGTGGAACTGATTCGTGTATGAGAATGCAAAGTTTATAGTTTAACAAATAATTATATATAAAAGAATTCAACAACTACGCAAGTACTTTAAATATCTTGTCTGTGCTTTAGATTGCAGCTAAGATCGGAGGCGACGGTGCAAATCCACCCCCTGCATCCAACGATTTTGGATACGGAGGACAGAAGAGGCCCCTGGAGGACGGTGGTAAGTGACCCCACGGCCACACCGATCACAGATTGAGTGGGTTTGATTCCCATAATCCCCAGACCGGACTGACCAGGTCTTTTCTGTATGGCGGCGTGTGCATGTTCTCATGGGATTTTGACCTCGGGTACGTTGGTTTCTTCCAGCAGTCCAAAAACATGCGATTGCGGTAATGCTAGAGATAGATAGAACTTTATTGTTCCATTTGAGTGGTTCCTTCAGAGAGATTGAGAGAATTTATTGAAATAAAATCGTGTGGTATAAACTTGTGTAGTCGTAACCGTTTCCCGTCACGAATGTATGGCGAAAGTTTAGAACATGTTAAACTCCCAATAAACGAGCCGTGTGTGTATCATGAATGAATGTTGCCGTGACGTTGAATTCCTAATGAGCAACGATAGTTGTAGGAGACGTCCAAGCCCAAGCGAACGAGGCTTGGCCACAAGGAACAGTTTAAACGCTTTTCTTCTTTTCTTTTAGACTCTGGATTTTCACCGACTTCATATTATGGTTAGTATTTATCCTGCAAGATGACCCACAGTTTCTCCTTGGAGACGCCTGGAAAGGGGAGGGGGAGTCGAACCGGTCCCGATCTGTATTGGGTCCCTCTTTCCCATTTTGTATTTGTTTTTCAGAGAATCGAATCGAACCCAGTACATGTAGACGTCTGATTTTGAAGGACCCGTGCTTGCATGCTCGATCAGCAGAGCTTTATTTAAACCTTTCTTACTACCCCCCTCCCCCCCTGTTATATCTCTATTACACCCAAATTTCTGTTCTATCAAACATTTCACTATTGGCTCGTAAAATTGGAACACAGCGAGGACGAGCTAAGAGGAATGAACCATTTAACCAATTCACTTAAGCTTTTAAACCTTTTATTGATCATAATCTTTATTTTCCCGTCTTTTTTTAAAAGAAATCCAGCACAACTTGTCTGGTTTTAAAGACCCTCGAGGCTGAACAGATTTGTTTGGTTGTAGTTCTGGTTGAACTAGAGCTGTTTTCCTCCAATACATTCTCTTTATATGTAGTTCGTCTGTATAAATGTCTTTGCTTTTTATTCTACAGATCAACCCGAAACAAAGAAAGTCGCCACCAGTGATCGTGAGTGTGAACAGTTTTGCATTAGCATCAGTATTCCTCGTTGGCGCCTCACCCGTGTAACCTCGTTTGTTTTGTCTCTTGCAGCGTTTTCTGCGATGGCTGGAATGCCCGGACTTCCGAGGTACTTCATTTTCTTTTTTTTTTAACCGATGTACCGCTATTAGCAGCTGCCGTACTCGCTAATCTTATACACAGTGGTCAAGCTTTTGTTCTCCTGCTAAAGTGCGACCGGTCCCCTGACGACTCTTGATGGCCTATTGTGTTCCTTCATTAAATCTTCAAACCCGCTGTTGATTCCGATACTTGCCAGAAGCTTCCGCGCTTGTTTATTTTACATTACATTTAGCAGCCAGTTTTATTCACAGTCCACGTAAAAAAGTCTTTATTTCGGTTTTATTATTTATTTTTGACAAGTAATTTGACGGTTCAGTGTTGTAAAACGTCTCCGTAGTTTTACTGCGAATCGGGACTATTGCTATCAGAAATCTTCTCCATTCCCTGAATAAAAGATGTAACTAAGCTTTACTTGAATAGTTTTTCATTGATACATATTTTTGTAAACAATGACATTCTTTACCCAGGTCTTTATCAGAGGAGTTCAAGGTCCCGGACGGCATGGTCGGCTTCAGTAAGTAACTCCTACAGGAGTCACTTTTCCTGTGATTACTTTTGAATTCCAGGTGTAACGTGATCTCCTTAAACGTCTGTTTGTTCGTCTGCAGTTATCGGAAGAGGTGGAGAACAGATCTCCAGAATACAGCAAGAATCGGGATGCAAGATACAGATCGCTCCAGGTGAGGATCGTTACTGTAATGGTCACCGCGAGCCCGGATAAATAACAGCGACTCCGAATGTGAGCGGGACACGATAAGTGTGAACTATTTCGTTGGTTTTTGTTTGTAGATAGCGGTGGCTTACCTGATCGCTGCGTCACTATCTCGGGCACCGCTGACTCAATCCAGTGAGTGACCACACACACACACACACACGAGTGCCGGACGTTTTACGTGCATAAATCACGACACTGTTTATAACGAATCGTAATTCTTTACCAGGACGGCTAAGAGGTTATTGACAGACATCGTCGATAAGGGCAGACCCACGCCTTTCCACCACGGCGACGGCCCCGGCATGTCCGTCCAGGAAGTTATGATCCCGGCATCGAAAGCCGGCCTGGTCATCGGCAAGGGCGGCGAAACCATCAAACAGTTACAGGTTTGTAAAATGTTACCGAAGCGACGATCTGAGCCGATCCGTCGTCATATCCACTAACCGTCTTTCTCAACGACAGGAGCGAGCCGGCGTTAAAATGGTCATGATCCAGGATGGTCCTCAGAACACGGGCGCCGACAAACCGCTGCGCATTTCTGGCGATCCTTTTAAAGTCCAGGTGAGTTGAGGGTGATTTTAACGTACACCGATGCAGCCACGCTTTCTCCCGGTGTCAACCAATACACACTGTGTCTGTTCGTGTTTCCAGCAAGCCAAGGATATGGTGATGGACCTGATCAGAGACCAAGGGTTCCGGGAGCAGAGAAGCGAATACGGGTCTCGGATGGGTGGTGGTGGTGGTGGCGGCGGTGGTGGAGGAGGAGGCGGCGGTGGAGGAGGAGAAGGACTTGATGTAAGGACTCGAACTGACGCCACACGTGTTGTCTGGTTGCGTCGAATCGTTACATCACTAGTAACTGTGTTCCCATGGCTTCCTAACAGGTTCCCGTGCCACGCTTCGCCGTGGGCATCGTGATCGGCCGCAGCGGCGAGATGATCAAGAAAATTCAGAACGACACCGGCGTCCGGATTCAGTTCAAACCAGGTACGTCGTTTCCCCAGCAACCGCTTCTTGCACTGCGGACACGCCACTGACCGTCTCTGACTCTCGTTACAGACGACGGCTCGGAGCCGGACAGGGTCGCTCAGATCATGGGCCCGCCAGACCGAGCACAGCACGCTGCCAGCATCATCACCGACCTCCTGAGGAGCGTGCAGCAAGGCGGTCCCCCTGGTCCCGGGGGTCGCGGCAGGGGCCGCGGACAAGGGAACTGGAACATGGGTCCGCCTGGAGGCCTGCAGGAATTTTCCTTCACCGTACCCACCGTCAAAACCGGCCTCATCATCGGCAAAGGTGAGTCCTACTGTTTAATAATAATAACGGACTACGAGCGGCATCATGAAGTCCTGGGTTTGAGTCCCGGGTATCTGTTAAAGCAGAAGGTGGCTGGTTCGAGTCCCGCCACTCCCCCTCGATACCTCTGTGTGTACCGTCATCATTGCTCGTCTGCTCGTCTGCTAATTCGTGACGCTGTAATAATTTGTTCCGCGTGTTTCTTGGCAGGAGGGGAGACCATTAAAAACATAAGCCAGCAATCCGGGGCCAGGATAGAGCTGCAGAGGAACCCTCCTCCCAACGCCGACCCCAACCTGAAGATGTTCACCGTCCGGGGGTCACCCCAGCAAATCGACTACGCCAGGCAGCTGGTCGAGGAGAAGATCGGGGTAAGTGAAGGTTGCAGGATTACCGGTCAGACCCCCATTTTAGGTTAATGTGCCAAGCTTGAGATTTTATCTTGAATCCGCACCATCCTACACCTACACACACACACACACACACACTTATCTGTTGTAATCATTGTGCAGTGTATGCAAAACTCAGGTTGGCTTTAGTCTTGTTTGTGCTGTGTTTATATTGTACACACAAGATATTAACTTTTCTTGCATCATGTTTCCAGGGACCGGTTACTCCTATGGGTGGTCCTCATGGCCCACCAGGACCTCACGGCGGCCCCGGACCCCACGGCCCTCCCGGTCCACCGGGACCTCCTGCGCCTATGGGGCCCTACAATCCTGGAGGTTACAACCAGGGGCCTCCTGGACCGCAGTAAGTCATTTTGTTCTTCCATCGGCTACATCGAATGTAGTTGGTAATCTAATCTATGACACGTGGATTAAAGACGCGTACGTTTTTTCCCCCCAGTGGTCCTCCCGGGCCGTACCAACCTCAGGGATGGGGCAACGGCTACCCTCACTGGCAGCAAGGTCAGCCTGATCCTAGTAAGTCTTTCCTTGCATTATATCTCCTCCCACGGCTTTACGATCGCATGGATGCACCTGAGCTTCCACACCGCATTGTTAATAATTGCAAAAAACGTTTTTTTGTTGTAATTAAAAGAAACGTCGTTGTTCATAATGTTTAAAATAAAAAAACCTCGTCACACATCCTGTGAATCTCACGCCTCGTCCTGTTTGTGACACGTAGACAAAGCGGCGGCCGACGCCAACGCCGCGGCATGGGCGGCCTATTATGCCCAGTACCAGCAGCAGCCTCAGCAGCAACAACAGCAGCAGCAACAACAGCAGCAGCCTCCCATGACCCCCACAAGTGCAGCACCGGGCACCACACAGGCCAACGGGCAAGGTAAATAACACGCACACACACACACACAAACATGCACACACTCGCAAACGCATCGAACACGTAACGTTAGCCATCAGCGCAGTGCCCTTCATCTGCAGAGTAGGTCTTTTAAATTTTTGTTACAAAACTAAAGGGGCGAGAGTCTCGGCCCTGCTGCCGTCACGTGACGGTTCTCAATTAGTTTGCACGTCTTTAACAGGTGACCCGCAGGCTCCAGGTCAGAGCGGCCAGGCAGATTACACCAAGGCCTGGGAGGAATATTACAAGAAAACGGGTAACTCGTAGTTTGTTTTAATTTTTTTTATTTATTTCCTTTTTTTAATCATTTGAAAGCCCGGGTTAGTGCAGCAGTGATTCGTCCCTCTAGCCCGGCCGTCTATGGTAACAGGTCCCGGCGAGCCGGGCGCACGTTTGCATTTAGGAAAAGGGTTTTTTAGTGGAGACTTTTAATGCTCACCGTGCTTTGAAAGATGCAGCATCTGGCTTCCACCAGGTGGAGCTAGTGTACAGCGATCTATTATTATTCAAATGTATGTCCAGTGATGATACATTTTCGTCCAGGGGATACGATCTCACGATTCCCTCGATTCCCACGATTTCAATTGATTTAAAACAAAAACAGAGTTCGTGTTTAATGAATCGGCGTCCAGGGCGCTGCCGCTCTTCATCGGGTACGATTAGGCGTCGCACGACGCCGTGCTCCACATATCGAAGCGCATTTATTATTCGCTCGTTCACCAGTAATTCTGATCCTTCGCTGTTTATGTAAGCGAGGACGGACGTACGGACGCCGGCTCGTTAATGAGAAGTGTTTAACGCATCATAGTAACGTGATGGTTTTGTGTCGCCGTGCCAACGACGAACGCAACCGCTAGTCGTAATGTAGCAGATTTAAAGATCTGTATGTATGTGTTTGTTTATTTGACGTCTGCGGCGGCGGTGCTGATTCATTTTGTCCCTCATGCGTTCGTGTCTCTCCGTTCGGCAGGTCAACAAGGGCAGCAGCCGCAGGATTACACCAAGGCGTGGGAGGAGTACTATAAAAAACAAGGTAAGTGCCCCGACGCCTCGGGATGGCCGGGTGTGAGTGGGTTCCAGGGTGGGTGACCTCGTTCTATGTGACGGTTCTTTCCAGTAGAGCCGCCGGCCGCTCGGTCACCCGACAGTAAGCTAGTGGGTTTCTGTCCTGCCGCCCTGAGACCCGCGCGGTCGGGATCGTTCCCCCATTTACACTTTATTATTACTGTTGTCTAATATGATTGCAGCCGTTACTATAATACAAAGTAAATAATTAGTACGTTACACATACATTAATAATGAATAAAACATGTTCGGAGGTAAAGAAATACAAACATGTTCGCATGTGGTTTTAAATCCCTCTGGACAGTCCAAAAACATGCACGAGACATAAATTGTGTGTTTTTTGTTGCTAAATGTTACTAAAACAGGTGTGTGTCTTCCAGGTCAAGCGGCTCCTCAGACCCCTGGGGCGGCGCCCTCGCAGCCCGGTGGCCAACCCGACTACAGCGCGGCCTGGGCCGAATACTACCGCCAGCAAGCGGCCTATTACGGCCAAGGAGGCTCTCAGCCAATGGGAGCGGCTCCCCCGGCCCAGCAGGTAACACCACCGCCCCGCGTCCCCCTCGTTCATCGTTTAAGCCGATACCAGACATGTGCATGTTGTCTCTAACCCCGTTCCCTCCACAGCTCGGGATCGAACCCAGACCGGAGCGCGGCGCCGACACCTAACCGAATCTCTCTCTCTTCACACAGGCGTGTCTTTGTGTCTTGTGTGTTTAGGGGGGTGGGAGTGGGGCAAAGGGTACGGCGCGTCACTGTTTCTGCTCTTAACGTGTTGTGTATCTCTTATGTATTTCTTTTGCACAGGGCCAGTAATGTGAAGCGGACATAAAGTAAATGCTATCCTTTGTTAAATGTTCGGATGCAGACGGCACGATGAAGATCGTAGTTTCCTTGGTTTAGCGTTTAAACTCGTTTGCAGAACGTCTTCGGATCGAGAGTCCTTTCTCTCTCTCTCTTTCTCTCTCTCTTTATTATATATATATTTTTGTGCTTTTTTTTTTTTATTCCTTCTCTTGTATAAATGAACAGTCCTGTTTTTAGTGCGGTGGCATCGGTCATTCATTCCTGCTCTTGTATCTCATGTAGTTCCAGAGCTCATGTCTATAACCTCTATAGCTCATGTAAATCAATCTCAGTTTTAAGATAAAATTGCCTGTTGTGTTTTGCAATAAAACAAAATGAAACCTCCTGTGTTGGTAAGTTGGGTGGAAAACCGACGGTTGCCGGGTGGTGGTGGTAGTAATGGGGGAGGGAGGGACGAGGGACACCGTGTATTATGGCGCTCTTTTCTTGGGTGTAAAACCTCGTCGTGTTTCGGTTTCAATCTTGAACTGTGTTGAATAGCTCTTGGTCGTTTCTGGTCCGGTAACATGCAGTCGTATAAACGCGCTCCTGTTAGGCCCCGCCAATAACACGAGAAACTTTAGGCCGGCGGTAAGCAAAAGCCGAATGTCATGTGTTCTGTGTGTTTGTCTTATGTGCTCCGGTTTCATTTATTATTCTTTTATGGAGAGACAGAATTGTTGTCCGAATGCTCTTTCAGTATAGATGTTAGGATCCTAAAAGCTTCTCTAAGTATGTTTCACTCTCGACTGTTTAATAAGTCGTGGCGTCGCGCCCGTTTTTAATGCACCTGTTGGCATTTCTGTGTGAACTGAACATGACCATGTCAAACGTAGCCGTGTGCAGGCCTGTAGGTGTGTGTTTTTAGGGCTGAGAAGGCTTTGCTGCAGCACCCCAGTGAAATGTGGGCGTCCGATGTAAGTACCAGAATATATGAATCAAAAAGAAAAAAACGCATCAGCATAAAATATAAATTAAAAAAAACGAAGGAAATTAGAAAGTTTTGATTTTGCTGTCATGCATTTGTTGTCCTGACACCGTCAGTGCTTCTGATACGATACGCTTCATTTTTGATATGTTCACCTTTGATGTCGATGTTTTTGATTTGCTCTGTTTTTTTTTTTTGGGGGGGGGGGATGTAAGTATGTCTGGGCACCTGGATTTTGACATGATGTAAAATGATGTCTCGGAAAGCCTCCGACTGTACTTACCCTGTATTTCTGTTTGGTAAATGGACTGTTTTGCTCAGCGAAAGTTTTGACCCATGCACAGGCCAGTGTGTCTCTCTCTCTCTCTCTCTCTTCCCCCCCCTCTGTCTCATTTTATCAGTTATTAATGATCAATGATAAGATTTTTGTTTTGTAATCTGTCACGAACAGTCTAGTGTTTTTCTAAATTCTTGCAAATGCCTTCTGTACATGTCTCATGCTAACGTGGGCTGCCCTCCCCTTCCAGGCTCTTGTAGTTCTGTGACTGGTTCTTATATAATTATAAATATTTATATATGATAATAGTAATACATCGAATGCATAGAATTTCCCAATGCCGTTTGCAATGTTGATCGATGGCACAATGCGCAGTGTCTGATTTTTGCAGGGTCGCTCCAGACCTTAGATTCTGCTCCGATAACACAGGTAAGCTTAACCTAAAAGCAACAAGTGTTTGACCTGTGAATCAGTGTTGATGTATTTCTCCCACTGAAAATACTGAATCTGACCTGTCATGTTTGCTCTTTCAAACGTTATGACAAATATATATATATACACGTCTACTGTTAAGATTATAAATGTAAAGAACTTTCTTTGAGAGCCCTTTAAAGTTGCATCGAAATGTGATTCTAAATCAACCACGTCGCTGATTAGCATGCAATTCGTTTGCAAATGTGTGTATTTGCCCCTTTTTTTTCCTCCCCCCCCTTCCCCTCCCTTTTTCCCCTCCCCTCCCCCAATGACTGTCCGACCCGATCACGGCGGTGACGAGTCGTGTATTTATCTCGCCGATGCTGCATGGCGTTTTACGATTCACGATTCACCAAACACCCCAAGTATCGTTTGTACGTGTGTTCACTTGTGATCTGGTTTCCTCTAAGCCTGTGTTAATGTGGCGCTGACGCCAAAACTGCTGCCTTCATTCTCGCTCACAGTGTTGGAAGACGCCGCGGGCGTAGTTCGTAGAATCAGGTCCTCAGCTAGGGTTGATCCTAAAGGAGAGGAGAGAGTATCGCTCTGCCGAACATAAACCGTTCGAGGGCTCCAGTTAAAGGTAAATTCAGGAATCTTGTGTGTTTTTTTTGTTGTTGTTTCTTTTCACATTTTGATCTTGTTCAGGCTAAATGTCTTCTTCTGCCATGTTGTTTTCGTTCATGCTTGACTCGAGTAGGGACCGAAATGTCATGTCGGAGAGTTTAGTCTCGACCAGGAGCTTGATTGCGTAACGTTATTCATTCATTCTTTCATGTTTAGTAAACCAGGCGGTTATTGAAATTGTCCGTTGCTGAATAGTCTGGGGTAGGTATTGCGATCTGTATTGTAGGGTCTGGTGGGGTTGGGTGGGGGGGTTGAATAGGGTAATAAATGACTAGCTGAGAAACAATGAGCGCATGTGTGAGGTAAACACGATGAAACGGTTCGTTGTACATAAACTTGCTCTGAAATGTACATGATTTTTGTTTTTATTTGTTCCTGCTGAATTGTTGGATTTTACTGTTTTTGTTGAACTGAACTTGTTGATCTGTCATCAATAAACATGTTTAGAAGTCTGGTGTGATCCCGTCGCTGGCCTCTGTGTGTTGCCCTCGAGCGCTCGGTGAGGCTAAATGTTTTCCATGGGTACGTCCGCGGTCATTACGGTTCTTTCGGTTTCTTCCCACATTCTAAAAAAACCCCACATAAACATGCATGTGAGGAGCCGACCAGTCGCCGAGTCAAGCCCTGTTAACGTCAAGTTTGTCACTCTTGGTCCCCTGAGCGAGGCTCGTAACCCTTAATTGCCCGAAACGCCGTATCCTAATTTAAGTCGCTTCGGATGAAGACGTCCGTTACTTGTACCAGTAAATACGTTTAAATTGAATCCGAATCAGCAGCACTGACACAGACGTTCCTGCAGGGGGAGCCGTGTCAGGCATCTCAGAGTCGTGTTCAGGGTTGCCCGGGTCTCGTACTCAACACCACCATGAATCAACACGGGAATGAAAGCACGCGAGCACATACATTTGGTTATAAGTGGTGCGTGTCGGTATTTGTGTAAACGTCACTGGTTATAAAACCTGTTTTAGTTCAGGAAGTATTTATAATGCATCATTAAGAAGGTGTTTTTATTTATTTTAATTAGGAATTACATTTCCTCACACAAGGGGCCAAAACGCCACCAAAAAAGGTTCTTGGAACATGAACACTGTGGTCAAAAGGATGAAAAACTTCACAGGGTCTAAATAATCATCAACCCCAAGATGAAATTGAAAGTGTCTACAAGTCTTGTTATTCACACACACACACACACACACAGATATTTTGGGAATACAGCGAGCTTTCGTTTATTTGTGGTTTGTTTTGGTGGTCAGCGTCTTCAAAATGGCACAACACTTGCGTTCGTACATGTTCTCTCATGGAGGCCTGGGCTAATATTTACTTTTGTTTGGCCATCCGAGAGAATTCTGGAAGGGTGCAAATACTTCATCCACACCACTAAGTGCAGCCGCACATTAATAATAATACACATATCAGACATGTGTCCTGAATAGAAACCAGTAGCATCGGTCTCATCCGTGCTGGCACTGATTACACCATGTGTGGGTTTACTCCCACAGTCCGAAAACACGCTGCTGAGTAAGTAGAACTGTGCAGAATGATCGTGTGTGTTCCGTCGTGTCATGAACGTTACCCAAAGTGTAAAGACACGACGTTAAAAGCTGAATAAATAAACACCCTTCGTGTTATCGTAGACGACCCTGATGTGTACAAACACACACACACACACACACAATTCGATTATTAAAAATGCAGGAGACGATTGGAGGCGTGAAGGTGTGTGTGTGATTATAAGGTGGTTATAAGGCATCGTCGAGATGTCCGGCCTGTCATTGATTCATCGTCAGGTGAGCGTGTCTGATTCGTGTGGACGAGCAGCGACGAGACCAGAACGTAAGTAATAAAAATCTAAATAAAGGTTTTATATTCTTATATATATTTAGTTCATCACAGTTCTCACGATCATGTCGCTATGAAGGCCAAGATGGGACGTTGGTGGGGCCCCTGAGGGGACATATTGTTGGGACCGTTGAGATCCTGAGGACTCATTGAAAGTGGTTATGAGCGTACTATCGAATATGGATCTGTACTCTGTACTGAATGCATTTAAACAAATAATTTTACATTATTGATACGAATATTAAGGAGCTTTTATTTATCGTAGAGATTAAAAGTGTCAGACGTCGTTTGGTCCTCTCGTAGAATCGTTACGTCAGTGGAGAATAAATCCAAATAATCGAACCTCTTACATCGTAACATGCAAAACCGTCTTGTTTGATTTGCATCCACCTGTAACCATGGCGCTGAATAAACATGATGATGTAATCCAAGCTGCTGTAGTTCTTGTCATGAAATAAACCTGTTTTGTTTTTAACATTTTTTTATTCTTCACCATGTTCCGGTCGGCGCTCGGTCTGTAGAAGCTTTTTAATTATTGGGGTTGGATTGTAATAAACCCCGAAATCTTTGTGGGTCGGATTCTTGTTTGTTTTTTTCGATTTGGTGGTCCTGGAATTCTTGTAACTGCTTCAGGACGACGTCGTTAATTAAAACAACACTCATGAATTTGACATCTCTTCCAATCTGAGGCCCGCGGGCCAAGTTCGGCCCTCCCCTATCAGATTATATAACCTGATCCGTGTGACCACATGAATGTTTTAATAGATGCAGAATTGGCAATATTTTACCGCCCAGATGTTTGTTGTTTTACTTCTGCTTTGGATGGAGAATGTGTTTATTGAAAGATCTCTTCCAGGTCAGAGTGCATCATCGTGTCGGCGAGCGCTGGTGCGCCTCGAAAAACAAAAAACAAAACACGTCCCGCGACACGCCTGCGAGCTCAAGTTCAGACAGACAAATAAATAATTCACAAACGGAGTTTTCTGTCTTTTCATTGTGTGAACTTCAGCCTGTAAATAATTCACACACACACACACACACACACACACACACACGAACCGGCATGGACATCAATTTAAAGAGTGTGTTTCTAACGGGTCATAACACGAAGGTTGTTTTGTTTTGTTTTTTTTAGCTCTAAACGTTAGAAGAACGTTCATCGTTCAGCATGTACGGACAAGGTACCATTTTAATCGTTTAATATCAATCATAATAAAACAAGTAACTGAGGGTTCGTGGGAACTATCAGAAATAGCCAACGTCGCCTCTTCTGGTCATTCTGTGTCTCCGTTCTTACCGAGGGCACCCCGGCACCGCCCGCCTCATACCAAAGTTCTGGAAGCGACGCCTTGCTTTGAGCCCAGTATCCACCACACCAGTCCAAAGAGAATAAAATACTGGATCAAGTTTTATTCTCTCAATTTTTATATTTTTTTCTGAATCCCTTTCAAAATTAAGGGTGCTGCTTATACTCAGGCCAATACGGTACGCTGGTTCAAATCTCACTACTGCTGTTGTCGAGGGGGCCCTAGAGCGGCGCCCTTAACCCTGATTGCTCAGACTGGGATAATAACTGTAACAGCCCCAACAGTTCCAGGATTGGTGGAAGTGGAGCTCGAACCTGGCGACCTTCTGATCTTTGGTCTCTAGTGCCGTATCTTAACCACTTCGCTATCACTGGCCTGAAATCGCTGACGTTCTGTTCTAGTCAGGATGTAAACAAAAAGCGTAAACACGTTTATGTAAACAAAAAGTGGGTGGATATTTGGGCGGGATAAAGAAGCGCCGTGAGATGTTCGTCCATCGTTTAGTCCCATGTGATCTGGGACGCGCCTACCGTGGAACGAGTCTTAAATGTTCACCGACCTCGACTTTTCTTACACTTTCATATCTGGTCCCTCAGGTGGACACGTCGACCCTCCTGGCTCGTTACCCATGATGCCTGGTAAGTACCGAGTCTGGAGTATCAACTGATCTAGACGCTTGATTCTTGTTACGGAGATGCTCTTGAGATGTTTCAGACACGTTGTAATTCATGTGCATGATTCCTCTCACAGTTTATACCGCCGCGTCGTGGGACGGACGCGTCCTCCATCCGCCGGGTGCGTTTTCACCTCCCATGTTGGCTCGGTTACACCTGGCATGTTGGACACTCCGGATTTATTTTGGGTAACTCTTTACCCCAGGGTTCGTGCCCCCCCAGGAACCGGTGCTGCTGACCGCTCCACCAGGTAGGTCACGAGTTTGGATGGAGACACGTTGCTTGAATCCACATCGTGTGTTGGCTGGTTTCTTCAGGTTATGTGCCAGCTCAGATGCCCGGGGCGATGCCAGCTTCTGTCATACCTGCTGGATGCCCGCCCGGACTGGAGTACTTAGCCCAGGTGAGTGGTCTAACCCGGTCTTGCGCTAGCATGTTAGCGTTCGTTTCAAGAGGATTGACCGCTTCGGTGTGATCACACAGGTGGACCAGCTGCTCGTGCATCAGACAGTGGAGCTCATGGAAGGTAGCCGCCATCTTTCATTCATTTGACCAGGATTACGGGTCTGTGAGGAATTACCAGGTCAAGCAACAGGAAGTGAAATGACCCAGTCGTCGTCATTTGGACTAGTTAACCAGCGTATTAGTGGACTTATTGGTGGCATTGATTTGCTGGAGGACTGACCCAATGATGAACTTCCCCATTGACCCGTTGATAAAGTTGGAAAACAAGTGGACTTTCCAATAACTAGTTTATTACTGGACTGTCCAATCAGTGGACTAGTTTATTACTGGACTGTGTAATCAGTGGACTAGTTTTTTACTGGACTGTCCCATTGGTGGGTTCGTTTATTACTGGACTGTCCCATTGGTGGACTAGTTTATTACTGGACTGTCCCATTGGTCAACTAGCTTAAGACTTTACTGCCCCATTGGTCAACTAACTTATTACTGGACTGCCCCATTGGTCAACTAACTTATTACTGGACTGTCCCATCGGTGGACTAGTTTATTACTGGACTGTCCCCCATCAGTGAACTAGCTTAAGACTTTACTGCCCCATTGGTCAACTAACTTATTACTGGTGAAGTTCCACATCGGTCTGGACTGGACCGTGTAATTATACAACCAACACAAGTGCTGATGGTTAGGATGAGACTTTAAAAGTATCAGCTCTGGTGTGCTAGCATGTTTAGTGTCCCCGCCCCCTCTCTCTGTGTAAGCTGTGTTGGGGTTGGAGACCTGTAACCATTACCTGGTGAAGAATGTTCTGGGACAGCAGGTGTTTTCGGCCGCCGAGTCCAGTGACTTCTGTTCCAGACTCATCTGGGGTTCGGCGCGTCCGTTCACCCTGCACGTCCATGACGGCCGGGGACAGGAAGTGCTCACTCTGTTACGACCCCTGAAGTGCGCCACCTGCTGTTTCCCATGCTGCCTGCAGGAGGTACGGTGCGGTCGCAGCATCGTTTCACCCCCCCTATTTATCATGTCTATTTAATGTGTGTGTGTGTCGCAGATGGAGGTGCAGGCCCCCCCTGGCATTGCCATCGGGTCGGTGGTCCAGGACTGGCATCCTTTTTTACCCAAGTTCACCCTTCGTAATGAGAGACGGGAAGCGGCGCTGAGGATTGTGGGACCTTTCTGTGACTGTAACTGCTGCTCGGACGTCAATTTCCAGGTGCCTGGACAGACTGTGACACGTCTGTTTATTTGTGGTTGTCATAGAAACGGGAAGCGAAACAAAAAACACTTGCATCTTATTTAAAAACAGGCTGTCTTTTTAATATTATTTAGATTTTACATCGAAGATATGAAATTTATTCTAAATAAACGTTTTGCTGGACAGAGCCTGATTTGGCCCCTGGGCCGGGAAAAGAAACGTTTCAGGCACCAGCTGATTGTTCAGGATTGTTCAGTTTAGTGTGTTGTGCTGGTTCTGACCAGCAGAGGTCACTGTTTTTTCCTGTAAGGTGACGTCACCGGATGAGGTCTCGGTCCTCGGGAGGATCAGTAAACAGTGGGCGGGGCTAGAGACTGAGATGTTGACGGATGCTGATCGTTTCGGGGTCACGTTTCCTGTCGACCTGGAAGTGAAGATGAAAGCTGTTCTGTTAGCGGCGTGTTTCCTCATCGTAAGTGTGAACCGACTTCTGCTGTTCTGTCATGTTCTGTCATGTTCTCTCTTGTTCTCTCGTGTTCTCTCTTGTTCTCTCGTGTTCTCTCTTGTTCTCTCGTGTTCTCTCGTGTTCTCTGATGTTCTCTCGTGTTCTCTGATGTTCTCTCGTGTTCTCTCGTGTTCTCTCGTGTTCTCTCGTGTTCTGTCTTGTTCTCTCGTGTTCTCTCGTGTTCTCTCGTGTTCTCTCGTGTTCTCTGATGTTCTCTCGTGTTCTCTCGTGTTCTCTCGTGTTCTGTCTTGTTCTCTCGTGTTCTCTCGAGTTCTCTCGTGTTCTCTCGTGTTCTCTGATGTTCTCTCGTGTTCTCTCGTGTTCTCTCGTGTTCTCTCATGTTCTCTCGTGTTCTCTCGTGTTCTCTGATGCTCTCTCATGTTCTCTGATGTTCTCTCGTGTTCTCTCGTGTTCTCTCATGTTCTCTCGTGTTCTCTCGTGTTCTCTGATGTTCTCTCGTGTTCTCTCGTGTTCTCTCATGTTCTCTCGTGTTCTCTCGTGTTCTCTCGTGTTCTCTCGTGTTCTCTCATGTTCTCTCATGTTCTCTGATGTTCTCTCGTGTTCTCTCATGTTCTCTCGTGTTCTCTCTTGTTCTCTCTTGTTCTCTCTTGTTCTCTCGTGTTCTCTGATGTTCTCTTGTGTTCTCTGGTCTGCAGGATTTTATGTTCTTCGAGAATTCACCCAAACAGGATTAACCCTGCTGTGGTCGTACTGGCGCCACCTGATGGTGACGACCTGCAGCATCAAGGTCAAGCGGTCAAGGTCAAAATTCTACAGGAACTCTGTTCAACACAACACACACACTACACAACAATGAAACAACAACTAATGTACACACACACACACACACACACACACACACACACACACACACAGAGGACAATTTCAGTGTCTCCAATTAAAATAACTGCGTGTCTTTGGACTGTTGGTTTTATAGTCTTAATTAGTAGTTTTTTATTTTATTTATATGAATTATTTTTTATGTCATTATATTTCTTTGTTAATTATCTTTCATCTTATTTTCTATCCAATAACAGTTTGTGTGTTTTTATTAATAAATAATTGTAATGTTTATTTATTTATGTTGAGTGTTGTTGTTGTTGTTGTTGTTGTTGGTTGAGACCTTTCAGCTTGTTTATGTGAATGTTATGAAGGAAAGTGTTTGTAACTTTAACACTGTGTGTGTGTGTGTGTGTGTGCGTGCGTGCGTGCGTGTGTGTGTGTTTTGTAACATGCGGAACTTAAAACACAAACTGATGTAATGAAATAAAATCTTGTGGATCTGGTTTGATTTTGTTGATGTTTATGGTTCCGTCTGCTTGTGGCTTTGATCTGAAGGTTTAATGCTCCGACTGGGATTAGAACATAAAAGCTTCGTTTCTTTTAGAGGATCTGATTTTAAATGTTAAACTGTAATCTGATACCTAGCATTAGCACGTTAGCATTTATGTGTAAACAGTAAAAAAGCACCGTAAACACCAGCCACAAAGACGGAAGTGTGTGTGTGTGTGTGGTCTGGAGAATGTGTGTATGTAGTGTGTATGTAGTGTATATGTAATGAATATGTTGTGTATATGAAGTGTGTATATGTAGTGTGTATATAGTGTGTATGTAGTGTGTAGAGTATATGTAGAGTGTATATAGTGTGTAGTGTATATGTAGTGTGTATGTAGTGTGTAGTGTGTATATAGTGTGTATGTAGTGTGTAGAGTATATGTAGAGTGTATATAGTGTGTAGTGTGTATGTAGTGTATATGTAATGAATATGTTGTGTGTATGTAGTGTGTATATGTAGTGTGTAGTGTATATGTAGTGTGTAGTGTGTATATAGTGTATATGTAGTGTGTAGTGTGTATATAGTGTGTATGTAGTGTGTAGTGTATATGTAGTGTGTATGTAGTGTGTAGTGTATATGTAGTGTGTATGTAGTGTGT
>JAOTRQ010000028.1:2706008-2716314 GCA_028565875.1 Hoplisoma paleatum
AATGTCGCACCGAACCTTGAAACCGAGGCCACTGGACATTAAGAAAGAGGTCCGGCCGTGTTCCATTTGCGGTTCGTGGCCTGTCGCTCTCCTTCCACGTTTATACTCTGCTAGCATGATCACACAGCCCAGGAGACCTGGAGCGAGTAATTTAAGCAGAGTTCTTTTGAATGGAAGGGAGGAGAAGCTCTGAACTCACCTGAATGTTGGTGCTTAACTTCTGGAAGATCTCGTAGATCTGGTCCTTGAAGCCACGGCTCAGCATCTCATCGGCTTCGTCCAGGACGAACATCTTGATCCATTTGGGAGCTGCGAGAGACAAGAAGAACTTGTTCATTTTTGTTAACAGTTACGTCTAAAATGAGTCCGGCGATTCAGAGCCACTCGGACGGAGGTTCGATCAGTAGAGTTAAAAAGCATCTCCATGACTGCGTCAGTCCCGAAAGA
This sequence comes from Hoplisoma paleatum, assembly GCA_028565875.1. Lineage (NCBI taxonomy): Eukaryota > Metazoa > Chordata > Actinopteri > Siluriformes > Callichthyidae > Hoplisoma > Hoplisoma paleatum. Next base: position 2,706,456 of record JAOTRQ010000028.1, read on the forward strand.
TGGTAGAACATCATGTCATCCTCCGTCCAAGCAGCTTCCCCACATGAATCCATGTTCATTCTGGCAGTGATCAGTTTTCTGAATCTAACAATTGTGTTTGACCAGCTTATAAATTTGAACATCACGTGACTTATTTTCTAACAAAATAGACACATTTAGTGATTTAACTTGCGAAAAAGCGATTGAATACAAATCATGAAAACGGGTTCATGACAAACAAAGATTTATTTCTCTTCCAAATAAAACTGTACTTATGATTTTAGAACGGTAAATGATTAACAGCCTTTCATTTATTCATTCGTTTTAGATCAAAGCTATTTTGCCAACGTGGGGAATAGCGTTAGCGCCCTCTGCTGTATAAAATGAACATTGAGTCGAAAGAATCGATCCGTGTTGTAACGTTCCGTCCCCGTTGTGAACACTTACACAAGAAGCGTCGGTTCAGCATGTCGAAGACTCGACCCGGCGTCCCCACGACGATGTGCGGCGCCTCGGCCTGGAGCTTCTGCATCTCGTTGCGCACGTTGGTGCCGCCGATGCAGGCGTGGCACGAGGCCCCCATGTAGTCGCCCAAGGCCAAGATGACCTTCTGAATCTGCAGAGGCACCAAAAAAACCCAAAGTGAACAGGAGGAAAATTAAATAAACACACACACACACACGTCACTGCCTTCCTGCTGAATACTACACAACACAATGTCCACACTTGAGCCGTTACATAGCAGGAAGTAGAGGAAAGTTGTACCTTGGATCGAGCTAGAGCCCGAATATGCCGCCTTGGTCTGAGACACTTATGTTTATCATGACCTCAGGTACAGCATACCTGCTGAGCAAGCTCTCGGGTCGGTGCCAGGACCAGAGCCTGAGTCTCTTTCTGCTCAATCTCCAGCTGCTGGAGGATAGAGATGGCAAACGTGGCCGTTTTGCCAGTGCCTGACTGCGCCTGAGCAATAACATCGTAACCTAGAGGACAGAAAAGAGGACGAGTAAACGATACAAAGTCCACCAGACAGTTGGAACGTTTTGTCAAACAATTAACTCCATCACGAGAGTTTCCACCCACAGGTTAATATAGACACTGAATTATTACACAGGTGAATCAGAACATCTCTAACAATTAGTGGCTCTGCGATTCGCCCGGACGGAGGTTCGATCAGTAGAGTTAAAAAGCATCTCCATGACTGGGTCAGTCCCGAAAGATGGTAGAACATCATGTCATCCTCCGTCCAAGCAGCTCCTCCCCCCTTTAATTTAGTACTAGAGATGATCACAATTCTTTGTGAATCATTACATCGCTACTACAATTAAAACAGTCAATTAACACGAATTACCTTTAATGCAAGGAATAATTGCACGTTGCTGAATAGCTGAAGGCTTCTCGAAACCATACGCGTAAATCCCTCGAAGAAGCGTCTCCTTCAAGTTCATATCATCGAAATTATCCGTGATCTCGTTCCAGTTGCTCTGCAAGATTCAAGTTCTGGGTCAGATCCGGCGACTCGGGGGTACACACAGTATTTAATGCATCAAAAGATAAAAATAGGCACCTCGATGACACCATCAGGCTCCATTCCTTCCGGCCCTCCATGGTCTCGATCTCTAGAGCTAAGACAATCAAAACAAAAACAACATGTCAGCTTTTGGCATGGTCCCGAACGTCCTACGAGCTACTTTCTGTAGATAAACAAATCAAATCTTGCTATACCGATTTTAGACCAGAAGTCGACTCGCATGCTACCTTAAACTTCACATACGTGGAGAATTTCTGGCTGATCTAAAACCGCTGTCATTTTGTTTTTATAGTTTGGTAGAGAGCGTAACGATTCTGGGTCACGGCAGAATCAATCTCATGCCTCCTTTAGATGAGGATGATCGCTTTCAAATGTCGCACCGAACCTTGAAACCGAGGCCACTGGACATTAAGAAAGAGGTCCGGCCGTGTTCCATTTGCGGTTCGTAGCCTGTCGCTCTCCTTCCACGTTTATACTCTGCAAGCATGATCACACAGCCCAGGAGACCTGGAGCGAGTAATTTAAGCAGAGTTCTTTTGAATGGAAGGGCAGACGAACAATCATATTTTACTAAGTAGATGCAGGACGGTGGGATGTGACGATTGTAATGTAGATCACGTTTATATTCAAATGAGTAGTTTGGAAATTGGTCCGTTATAAACACCAACTAGTCCAACGGCTAACTAAACAATCAATTGCTTAGACACCTAAAGTTAGACAGGTGGTGTTAAGATTAAACACGAGAATTAAGGGTAGTAGTGACTGAACATGCCAAACTTTGACTTCCTCTGTAATCGACTCAATAACTAACTAAGTTTGGGGAAGGACCTTCATCGATGGTTTAGTGGTTAAGGTATTGAGCTGGAGACCAGAAAGTCACCGGTTCAAGTCACCCCTGAGTGGGGTCCTTAACTCTCAAATGCTTAACAAAATTGTTTTAGTTGTAATTTTAAGTGATGTATGTATTGATTAATCTTGTTGTCCACGTGGTCAACATTATCCAGGTTACTTTAAAATAATAACCCCCAAATTCGTGATTAAGATGTACACAGATTTACTATATTTAATCCTCAACACTATTGAGAAGAAGTAAAATTATAAAGTCAATGCATGGGCACAAATAATGCAAAACATGTGGTTTAAGGGGAGGGGGTGCATTCCATCAATAACCGAGTGAAAGTCATAATATTAAATCCATAAACTTCACTGGTGTATAAAGTGTCAGATTGTTGCCATGCAACAGCTTTTCTCCCTTTTATCCAGCGTAAGACTTCATATCAGTTAAAACCGACCAGTCACCGGCTGTATCCCAATCTGCCCCACGGAGTCCGCGCCGTGCCCTACCCGAAAGCCATGAATAGTGCACTACGTTTTAAAATTAGAGCCGATTTGGAACACAGCCCGCGGTGTTTCTCACGCCGCGGCCTGACTGAAGCCGAAACTGACTTGATATGTGAACACACACACACACACACACACGTACGCACGCACCGAACGACACAATTAAAAATCTAAATGGTTTAATGGAAGATTAAATTAACAAGAGAATTAAAATGGAACAACGAACGTTGGCGAAATTGTATTAGCTTAGCATAGGCGCATTGAATTACAGGCCTCCGATGATTAACTAAACGGGCATCTCTAAAATGTTAATTAGTTTAATGAAAATACACGTTTGTTTGTTTTATACAGACAAGAACTGGGTGTGTAAAATGGGACGGATTTAAGAAATGAATCGAGTTTAAGGGTTTGTCTTTAGGTTAACGGATGGCGCACCGCCATTACGAGAAGGTAAAGACGGGGACTAGATAGAATCGTTAAACAAAATGTGTCGACTGCTAAATCAACACACGTACAAAATGTAAACTTAAATCTATCTAAACGCATGGAGACGGTGTAAATAAAAACGTTCTGATGTTTTACCTGTGATAATCAGCAGAACCGCTAGACATGATCCGTTCGTGACTTCGGCATCCACTCGGATGGAGCGCCTGGATCTCACTCGAGCTTTATATAGCCGGAACTACTTTCCTACCTCGGAATCCACAAAGCCATATTTTAATAACCAAACCCGTTTATTGTATCGTTTTCATTTGTTTATGACTTGATAAACGGTTTATTTATTTTATTTTATTTCTGTGCGTCTAATATGAGAGGTTTTCTGAAACCCGATCGGGCGTTTTTTAATTCCTGCGCAGATCTATATGATGCAGCGCAGTGATCTTGCCGCAGTGCAGAAATGTAAAGCGGTCGCTACGGGGTCTCCAGTTGAGCTCTCGAGTCTGACTGACAATTTTGCGGCACGTTTCTTGTTCACAATCTTTCATAAATTAAAATATAAATAGAAAAGTGTGTAGTTACTGATTTAATCATGTCGGGTACTTATTGCTGTGTGTTATATTGTTGGTTTCATTTCTGTCAGGACTACACGTGACCCCACCCAGTTTCATGAAACCCATACCATCATTAACCCTTAAACTATTTATTAAATATTTATTTATTAGCATGTTTAATTATTGAGGTTTCCCCCCTACATATACACACACTTTAGCTCACGTTACGCAAGTTTTTAGCAGTTAAAAAGTTTGCATCGATACATCAAACAGTCGTGGACCTTTTTGTACATTCGATTTGCCTCTCTTGGCATGTTTTTGGACTATCGGCGGAAACCGAATCACATTGAGTTACAAGGAGAACATGCGCATACAACCTTAAAGATGAAACCCAGAACAAACCCACTTATCCACCGTTTCGCTCAACCTCAATAAGAGTTCTAGAATAGAATGTTCTAGAATGTTCTCAAGTCCCTAAGATCTCTGACTTTTGCCCTTTCAGCTCCAATCAAAAACTAGTCTGAAGTTTGTAGAGACCACTGAAAACAATATTTATATATACGTTTGTAAGTTTATTTATATAGCACTTTTATAAGAGCAGGCCACCAAGCGCTTTAAGATTTTAAAACACAATAGATTACAATAAAATAACCATTTCAAATCACGCCAAACCACAAAATATCTTAGACATGATAATTAAGACATACATATTTGAAGCAAACAGGTACACATCTGCATACACAAACACAAACCAGCGCCATTGCTAATGATCATCGGGCCGAAACGCCAACAAGTAAAATGTCCATACAAGTTGAAATATGAGAGGAAAGAATTTTGTTGGACTGTACATCCAGTGTAAATGTGCAACGACAAATGAACGCTTTATATTATTTATATTTCATATATCAATGCTTGGCACTGTCGACTCACAGCAAGACACCCCGGATTCGATTCCCGGGAGTTTGCTAGTTCTTCCCGTGTCTGCACGGGTTTTCCCCAGGATACCCCACAGTCCAAAAGTCCGAACGCATGCAGTCCGAGATCAGTCGGAGATACTTGAAATTTCCCTCTGTCAAGTCAAGTCAATTCAACTTTATTCACAGAGCGCTTTTTACAACAAACATTGTCTTATAGCAACCAGACAAAATACAGGACGAACAGGTACAGAAACCCCTGCTGAGCAAACCGAGGGCGACTGTGGCAAGGAAAAACTCCCTAAAAAAATTACAGGAAGAGACCTTGAGAGGAACCAGACTCAACAATGCCCATCCTTTATGGGTAGTTCTCTCTCTCTCTCTGTGTGTGTGTGTGTGTGTGTGTGTCTGTATCCTGTAACAGACTGGCGACCTGTTCAGGTATTTAGCGTATTCGTCCATTGTGTCCCTTCGTGACCCTAAACGATACAGGATTAAGCGTAGTGTAAAACTAGAAGAAAGGAAGATTTATGTGCGGACTGTATCATTACCACATTATATTGTACTTGTTGAGTGTATTAAATGTGTGTTGTGTACTAAGACCAGGAACACAAGTCTGATTATAATAATGTATCACGTTTGTGGATATTATTCTATTTTATTTTATTTTATTTTATGAATGACCAAACTTCCTCAGGCCTCCATCTGATCTGTACCTGTGACGGAAAAGGTTGCACTGCGCAAGAGCGGAAGTAGATGACGGTCCGAGAGGGAAAAGCGGAAGAGGGAGTCTGGAAATCACAAACATGGTAACTGATTTAAAATAATAATAATAATAACTTGAGATGAATTATGTATCTGTTTTAGCGGACAGTCGTTTCGTTTACACCGTGATGACTTTAGAAACGTCTTCAGTCATTTCGGAAGGAATTTAGCTTCCGTTCACATCGCTCCAGATCTGCTGAACTGATTCAGTTAGCTTAGCTTTGTTGCTGCATCAGTTGGTCCTGCCGGGTTGTGTTCCAATTCTGTACCAGAGTATGACGTAGTGAGCTTAGCTTACGTTGCGCCGAACGACACGATTCTACTAGGTAGGGCGCCTATCTAGTGAACATGGGCTGATTTGAGCTTCGGCCGTCGCATGCCGTGTATTTACGTAATGTATACCCATTTTCTTCACATTTTCACTATTTTCGTTGATAAAGCGCGCGTTTTTAATTAATTTTAATTAATCATTAATGAAGCTTGAATTATAAACTTTAGTCTATAGTAGTTAATCTGTAACTAAACTGAACATGTATGTATTTATATAACATAGAATGTGTCTTGGTGCTGTTGTCCCTGTACATAAAGTTAAGCATTAAGTGTATCAACATTTAGCAATGACACTAACATCCCATTAGGTGTCGCCACAGCAGACCGTAATCTACAATGCAATACCGATTTGGGCCATCGTTTACACTGGATGCCCTTCCTGACGTGACCCTCGCTGTTTATTATTCTTTGGGCGTAGGACTGGTGCAACAGCACACTGGTTTGTGTATCGCAGTGGCAAGGCTAGGCACATTGGAATCGCTGTTAGGTTGGACCATGGGAGGAAACCGGAGCACCTGTCGACTGATGCATGTTCGATTGGGCAGAGTGATCCGAGTGCGGGTGCAAGGCTGGCCCGTTCAAAAGACGTCAATACAGACACAATACAGACGTCTGATCTGTCGTTTAATGACCTAAAGGAATGGCTTTGGTTTCTGTCCTCATGGATGTGACCTGTGTGTGTGTGTGTGTGTGTGTCCGTCCGTCCCAGAACAAGCTGAAATCCTCGCAGAAGGATAAAGTTCGCCAGTTCATGATTTTCACCCAGTCCAATGAGAAAACGGCGCTGAATTGTTTGGCTCAGAATGACTGGAAACTAGAAGTGGCCACAGACAACTTTTTCCAGAACCCCGAACTTTACATACAGAACCTGAAGGCGTCGTTCGACCGGAAAAAATTAGAACAACTTTACAATCGGTACAGAGGTAAGAAAACGAGCATCACAAGGGGGAATCTCTCCTTCAGGTAAATAGTTATAATAATAAAAAGTCATAAAAAAACGTGTGTGTGTGTTCCGTCTCGTCTGCGTCTCCACAGATCCTCACGATGATAATAAGATCGGGATCGACGGCATCCAGCAGTTCTGTGACGACCTCGGTCTGGATCCAGCAAGCATAAGCGTTCTCCTCATAGCCTGGAAGTTCCGCGCAGCAACACAGTGCGAGTTCTCCAAGAAAGAGTTCATGGACGGCATGAGTGATCAAGGGTAAGGAAACGCGGTTCCTGTAGCACGGTTAAGTGTCCCTGGCATTAAATGTGTCTCGTCTCCGTCTAGATGTGACAGCATAGAGAAGCTCAAATCTCAGTTGCCAAAAATGGAGCAGGAGTTAAAAGATCAAGGCAGATTTAAGGACTTCTACCAGTTTACGTTCAACTTTGCGAAAAATCCCGGACAGAAAGGATTAGGTAGGTGGTGAGTTCGTTTCTACTGCTGGTAGGGATGTAACGATACACTTTTATACCCACAATGTGATACGATTCATGATTTAAAGAAAACATTTAACTTGACACATTTAGACAAAGTTTTCTTTTACTATTGCTCTTAACTAAACTTAATCTATAACTTTCTAATAAAAATTCGGACTACTGCTTTACACCACACAATCCATGCAGCAAAACGCACATTTTCAGACACTAGGGGGCAGCAGTGAGCACATAATTCAGTAAAAATGTTTTCTTTTTGTCTAGATTTAGAAATGGCCATCGCTTACTGGAATTTAGTATTGGCCGGGCGATTCAAATTCTTAGACCTGTGGAACACATTTTTAGTGGTAAGTTTGTATTCGTCTGAACTTTGTTTCTCACCGTGTGTGTGTATGTAAATGAGCTCTTTCTTCAGATTGTGTTGTTGTTGTTGCAGGAGCATCATAAGCGATCCATTCCTAAAGACACTTGGAACCTTTTGTTAGACTTTAGCACCATGATCACTGACGACATGTCCAATTACGACGAGGAAGGTCAGCACACACACACACACGCACACACACACACACATACATGCGTGCGCACACACACACTGGTCAGGATCGTAGTGGAAAAGAATCCATGATTAGTTTCTATATAGTTCGACATGACATCATGAGCTTTTTGCACAGATGGTTACGGGTTTCCTGCTCAGGGATCCAACAGTGGCGAACACGTGCGAACCCTCAGGCGCCCTCTAGTGTTGTGGTGGTCTTTGATGCAGAACTACAAAAGGAAAAGGGTGCCATTGAGGTCTTTACTCCCTCATCACTGTCACTTTTTCTCTGTGTTCCAGGAGCATGGCCGGTACTCATCGACGATTTCGTGGAGTTCGCCCGGCCGCACATCGGGACCAAAAGTACGGCTGTGTAGGGCTCACACACACGCACCTCATACACACACCTCCAGCCAGCGGAGGACCGAACTGAGATCTACGATGCCTTCTCCAACCCTCAGGACAGAGACATTTGTACAGCAAAGACATTTAAAAGACGCGTCTCATCTTTTTGTCATCAAGCAGTAGTTTGGGCTTCTTCTTTTTTTTTTTTTTTAACCTTCATTTTGGAAGTGTGCCTCACTCGTGTCTGTTCCAGCTCCGAGACCTCATCACTCCAGCACCTGGTCAGAAACGCAGAAACACAAGAGATGCCATCGGGTTCCATCACGAGAACATCAGAACCATAATATCAAACTGTCAAACTATCATTTATTAAATGTTCGTTTTAATACACCCCCTGCATCCCTGATTTCAGCGTTTTCTTCTTTTTTGGTAATAAACCTAAAAAAAAGATGCACAAAAAGATCCTGGGGATGGCCAAACGTGTGTGGACACCTCCCCCCTTCTCCGAACCCTTGAGCACTGATAAAGCATCGATCTACCTTCTGCCTAGTGTAATGCGTGGAAATAGAACGCGCCGTCATCATCACCAGCTGACGAACACAGATCATGTTTAGGAAATCGAGAATACAGAGTTGAGGAACGATAAATAAAGCACTCGGCTGCGCTGAACCGAATCATTACGAGGGGAGTCCACATACTTTTGGACGTACAGCACATATCAGGTTCTCTTTAGTTCTATTGTGATTGATTGTAAACAATTTTCATTGCTGGATTGAAATTAAACAGTAATTTATTGTAGAACAACTTGTGTTTAATTCACCCGGAGAATACTGTATTCATTATATGGCCAAAAGTATGTAGACACTTATAGGAGACTATATATAAGGGCGTAAATATGGCAATTACTTATATTTCTGTTAATCAGCTGTAAAAATTCTCATTTCAATCCTATAGTGGTATCGATCCGGAAGATGTTGGGTCAGGTCTCTGAAATGAACTCTTGCTATAATCTTATATGCATGTAAATTATTTATTATTGGGCTTTTTATTGTGTCCACATACTTCTGGCCGGCGCTGTGTACTTTGAATACCTTTACTACAGTGTCGTTTATGGACGTTGGTCTCAGGTGAAGAACTCGTTGTTCGACTTTCTGCTCACGATAAGATGCAAGACTGTGGGGCCCGATACACTCGATTATAGATGGAAACGTTCCAGTACATTGTAGTGCTGCTTTTAAAGTTCGGGAGGGTCGTCCACATGTGTGTCGATACCACAGCTGGATAAAGGAGATATACACACACACACACACACACACTCACACGCAAGAAGAAACAGACAGACAGTATTACATATTGATGGCTAGAAAGAAAGAATGACAGATAGACAGACGGATGGATGAATGGTTGGACAGATAGAAGGACAGACAGACAGATAAGGAGAGAAAGATAGACGATTGGATGGATAGACAGACAGACAGATAGACGAACTGATGCGGGGATGAATGAACAGAGACAGACCGATAGATATACAGATAGACAGACAGACAGATAGATAGATAGATAGACAGATAGACAGACAGATAGATAGATAGATGATAGATAGATAGATAGATAGATGATAGATAGATGATAGATAGATGATAGATAGATAGATAGATAGATGATAGATAGATAGATAGATAGATAGATAGATAGATAGATAGAT
>JAOTRQ010000028.1:2723750-2735224 GCA_028565875.1 Hoplisoma paleatum
ACACACACACACACACACACACACACACACACACACACACACACACACACACACACACACACACACACATATATACACACTTTACTGTATAAAAAACCCATTACACGCTTTTAAAACATTAGCTAAACATACTGGACTAGCAATCGGAAAGTTGTTGGGTTCAAGTCCCTACACTACTGTCAGGTTGATAACGTTGGGGCCCCTGAGCAAGGCCCCAGCAAGAACCCTGAACTCACCTCGAACAGGTGCTGGTGCGAGAGGTTGTTCCGGGGGTTGAGCTCGAAGATGAGGACGTGATTGACACCCGCCTGCCTCCAGCCGTACGTGTTGATGCCCAGCAGGAAGAGGAACTCGATGAGGAGGAAGCCGCCGCGGTACATCTGCACCAGCGGCCACACGCTAATGGTGGAGTTGGACGACTGGCTGTTCGTACCCACAATGCCTGGCGACGCCACAATACAACGTTACGAACGTTAGTGGACATTTTGAACGGAGACTAAAGTGGAAGGTTAAAGAAACTGATAGAACTCTATGGGTGGGTTGGTCACATTGCGTGTGTGTGTGTGTGTGTGTGTGTGTGTGTGTGTGTGGGTGTGTGCGCACGTGTGCGTGCCCGTGCTTGGAACTTTAGTAGAACATTAAATAAATCGTATCAGAACTCTAGCTGAGCTTCAAAAGAACACAAGTGGAACTTTAAATAAAAGAATTATGTGTAGCACCAGCGCCCTCTGTTGCTTAAAATGAATACTGATTGAAACGGCACCCCCGGTGATCGTACGGTTCCTGATAATAAAAAAAGCACTACATTGGTTCCCACTAAAGTTGTGGAGTACCTGCGACGCTGATGGTGAAGAGCAGGACCATGAAGACGCCGCAGTAGAGTCCCACTCTGAACGTGGTCCACGCCGGCGCCGGCTGAAAACAAAAACACATCAAGTGTAGTCAAAAGAATTTACACATCCCTCAGAAGCTTTAACGTTCGAACACAAGAACCCTGTGACGGTCTGGAGAACGTACCTGAGCAGCACCTAGAGGAGGAACCCGGAGCCTCTTCATGGCTTTCTGTCTGTCGCCACCTTCTAATTCTGTGGTAACCAAAGTCTGGAGGAACAGATGGACACAGTGGACCTACAACTTCAAATCTAAAACTTTTAACAAACCCTTTTAGAACTCTAGTAGAACTTTAAATAAACTCTATAAATAGAACTGGAATGTGTAGAGCGTGAGCGCCCTCTGCTGTTTAAACTGAATAGTGTTTGAAACCGTTGCGCGGGTGAATCGTTCCACGTCCCGGGTTCCACGTTCTGCGTGCGGTACCTCGGTCTCTGAGATGAGCTGCGTGATCTTTTTGCAGGTGTAGAACGGCGCCACCTCCACGTGGACGACGCGCCAGTCGGCCCCTCGCACCGTCTCGAAGATCTTGTCATGCTTCTTGAGGATCTTCCTGAAGCCGGTGAAGTTCAGGTTCTACAGGAGAGAAAGAGAGAGAGAAAGAGAGAGAGAGGAACCACGTGGTAAAGCGGTCATGTGACCCGGGTGGCGAGGATGTGGAGGCGGAGTCCCCGCCGCTCACCTGATAGTTCTGCAGGAGGATGAGGCTGAGGTAGAACTCGCTGAAGGCCAGCTGCAGGTCTTTGATGTTGCGGTGCTTGTGGCGCTCCTGTTGGGACAGGTGGAAGACCCGGCGGCGGGCACGCAGACCCGGGGCGCGGCTGCCCTCCCGCTGCGCGTCCAGCGACGACTGGAGCTCGTTCTGTAACGTAGCGAAGCGCCGCTGAGCCTCCGCCAGCTTCTCTGCACGCAAAGAAACACGAAGAACGTGATGCACGTCGTAATCCACAGTAGGACCAGAATGTACCGCTTCAATAGTAGTGGAGCCCTAAAGGAACTCCTGTGTAATTGCAGTGTATAGTGTACAACAGCGCTCCCTTCTGGAGGCTTTATATACAGTTTATTTAGAAAACCACAGAGAGAGCTGCTTGGGTCATGTTTAGGGAGCTGTATTTCATTGTAGTGTGTGTGTGTGTGTGTGTGTGTGTACCTGAATAGAAGGTGTTGATTTTGGCCAGCTCCTTCTCGCAGGTCTGGAAGAACTTTTCCTCGAACTTGGCGTAGTAACGCTTAACTGTGTCTTCATCAGTGACTGTAGAGAACGAGAAAAAGACAGTGTGTGTGTGTGTGCGCACGCACGAGTGTGTGTGTGTGTGTGTGTATGTGTGTGCACACGAGTGTGTGTGTGTCCAGACGTCTCGGGGGTGTATTTATTTACCCCCGGCCCGGTCAAAGCCGTGACTGTAAGCAGGGTGTCGACTCTGATGAGACGCATGTCTCCGGGCGTCCATGGTTACCGAAGTAAACACGCCGCCGTGGGAACGGCGTCCAAGGGACCCTCGGAGAACCTCCCCACGCGGTGTGTTGCCAGGTGAATGAATCCCCCCCCCTCACCCGAGGGACCAGAACCACTGAGAACGACGTCCAGACCGTCAGGTGCTGCTGAATCACTTACTCACGAGTGACTAAAAGTCCGGAGGTTAAAAATAATAACCGCCTGCTTCCATGATTTCGTTTCCCTCAGAATGAGGAACACGGAACCGTTCCGTTACCTCTCTTCAGGTTCCCATGGCGATCCAAAAGTATGTGGACATGCTTGTTTTACTACGGATAAAGACGTCCTGATAAAACCAAGGTTCTGACATTATTAGAGCCGGTTTGAACTGTACAGGAACAGTACCGGACGTGCAGTAGAACTTCAGTAGAACTTCAGTAGAACCCGAGAACACCCGCTCGGTGGTGTTTGTGTAGGAATGGTGCACCATGGGAACTGGACTGTAGGTTTGGGTAACCCTCACACCGAGGTCGACGCCCCCCCCCTCCACCCGCAGTTCTACACGCGTCTCATTTACTCGGGCGCCGCAGGGTCGAGGTTCTCACTCGGCTGGAGCACCGGAGAACGGTCAGCCGGGGTTGCAAAGGATGCTGGGAAACGGTCTTGACCCACGGCGTGTGTAAATCTGCTCCAGGTGTTTTAGCAGAAACATCAGAAACATCTGTAATAACAACTCTTGTACCCGGTATCGTCATTTTCTCATGATTTATTATTGTTTATTCCGTTGTTGACACTGCACCCCCCCCCCACCACACACACCCACACACACCGCCGCCGCCCCCTCCCCCCACCGACGCCACCCTCGCCACGCCCCGTCCCTGCAGCCCAGGAACCACAACTTAAAAGCCGTGGGTTCGAGCCGAGTGCGATTATCCAGAAATAACAGTCATTTGTGTTCTGTGCTGTTGATGCTTGTTTCAGGGCTGTGAGTTAAGAACCTGCGGCGGCGGCGACGGGATGAAACCGCCGCGTAACGCCGACGGTGACGTGCGCCCGGGACCAGACTGAACCACCGCAACGGCCACGCCCACAAACCCCCTCATTTTATACGAGCGTCGGCTAGACCCGAGGAGACATCAGTCATGTGAGCGGCCCCATCATCAGCTGTCACAGAGAAACTACATAAGAACTACATAAGAACTACACTGGAACTACATAAGAACTACACTGGAACTACATAAGAACTACACTGGAACTACATAAGAACTACACTGTAACTACACTGGAACTACATAAGAACTACACTGTAACTACACTGGAACTACATAAGAACTACACCGTACCTACATAAGAACTACACTGTACCTACACTGGAACGACATAAGAACTACAGCAGAACTACATAAGAACTACATATGAACTACAGCAGAACTATAGTATAATTAGAATGGAACTACACTGGAACTACATAAGAACTCCAGAAGAATTAAAGTGTAACTAAATTAAAATTACACTGGAACTACATAAGAACTACACTGGATCTACATATGAACTACATTTGAACTACATTTGAACTACATCAGTAGTTGAGTGTAATTTGACCCCACAGACCCCGTCGAGAATAATTTGGGATGAACCGGAACGTCTTTGAGCAGCCGGAATTGCAGCAGATTTTCTTTCACCTGCATGTGGGAGCGTCTACATACTTTTGATCTGAATCTTATAACAGCAGGAGAACGGAGCTCGAACCCTGGATTATATAATTACCCCCCTCCTCCCGCACACGCACACACACACACACACACACAAAGACACCCTACACCCCTGTAATACCGCCTAATGGCCTCATTATCGTATATCTCTCACAGTCATTTTAAGAACAGCACGGCTCGAACCCGGCGCCGACTCGGGGGCGGAGCCTGAAGATGCTGCAAATCCAGGAGCATAAACGAATACCGAAAAAATACTACTAGTCACGTTTTGCGTTAACAATATATGTAGCACTGACGCCCCCTGCTAAGGTCAGATTCATCTTTAAAAGAATTGTCCGAGTGAATCGATTGGTATCAATTCTTGCTGAATCGTTACCGAGCCCAGATCCGAGTCTGGGTGTTTCGTTTTCTGTTAGTATTCGTTCGCGGAGCACGTTTGTCTGTGCTAATACGCCCCCCGGTGCGGATGCTAAGCAACCATGCTAGCTGCCTCCGCCGCTTTCCGCTGAGCTCATTGTTCTCCGGGATGGTTCGATTCGATTACAGGAGCGCCAGCTGAACCAGAACGCACGGCTCATCGGCGTCGCCTTTATAATCCCATCAGGTCGGGTTCTGTCAGACGGGAACGGCCGGAGGCCGGAAGTATGTGGACGCCCCCTGGTGTCTGGGTGGATCTGGGTGTTTTACCTTCCACCGACGGCGCCTGGTCCTGAGCCGAGTACAGCATCTCCTTAAAGGCCTGGAAAACAAAAAGAGAACAGAGAAGAACATGAGATGGTTTTTGGCTCTCGACGAGAACATCCGTCACCCTCGGGGGTGTTATACGGGTGTGTTATACGAGTTAAACGAGTTATACGGGTGTTAGGGGGTGTTATAGGGTGTTATAGGGTGTTAGGGTGTGTTACGGGTGTTACGGGTGATACAGATGTTTCAGAACTTTGCTCCGTCACACGTTTGCTGTGTGATCAGAGATAATTGCAACCCCACCGCTCATCCCCGAGGTGTGATAGGGTTTCTTTCCTCTTATCCCAGGGTCAAGGGTCACGTCGTCACCCCGAACAAACAACCCTGTACAGGAACTATACAAAGAGCAGTACAAGAACTATACAGGAACTATACAGGAACTACACAGGAACTATACAAAGAGCAGTACAAGAACTATACAGGAACTATACAGGAACTACACAGGAACTATACAAGAACTACACAGGAACTATAAAAGAACTACACAGGAACTATACAGGAACTACACAGGAGCTGTACAGGAGCTGTACAGGAACTACACAGGAACTGTACAGGAAATACACATGAGCTGTACAGGAACTACACAGGAACTATACAGGAAATACACAGGAACTATACAGGAACTACACAGGAGCTGTACAGGAACTACACAGGAACTATACAGGAGCTGTACAGGAACTACACAGGAACTGTACAGGAACTACACATGAACTGTACAGGAACTACACAGGAACTATACAGGAACTGTACAGAAACTATACAGGATCTGTACAGGAACTACACATGAGCTGTACAGGAACTACACAGGAACTACACAGGAACTACACAGGAACTATACAGGAACTATACAGGAACTATACAGGAACTATACAGGAACTACACAGGAAATACACAGGAACTGTACTGGAACTATACAGGAACTACACAGGAACTGTACATGAACTATACAGGAACTACACAGGAACTGTACAGGAACTATACAGGAACTACACAGGAAATACACAGGAACTGTACAGGAACTACACAGGAAATACACAGGAACTATACAGGAACTGTACAGGAAATACACAGGAACTGTACAGGAACTACACAGGAAATACACAGGAACTATACATGAACTATACAGGAACTATACAGGAACTGTACAGGAAATACACAGGAAATACACAGGACCTGTACAGGAACTACACAGGAACTACACAGGAACTGTACAGGAACTACACAGGAAATACACAGGAACTATACAGGAACTATACAGGAACTACACAGGAACTACACAGGAACTGTACAGGAACTGTACAGGAACTGTCCAGGCTGTGGGAAAAGTCAGTGGAACGTGGGAACTCTGGTTTCTGGTTGTTGTGTGTGAAGCCCTCATGCTTTTAATCCTTGTTTTCAGTGTAAACACGAGTTTTGTTACAGGTGACGAGTAAACACACGAAATGTTTCCCAAATGTTACTCACATCAAAGCTTTCTGCACGACGACTCGAGGACCGAGAGGTGCACGACCCCCCCCCCCCCCCCCCCCCCCCCCCCCCCCCCCCCCCAAAAGCCACCGGGTCTGGATCTGAATAAACAACCATGCGTGATTTATATCAACTTGTCCTGTTTGCATTAGAGTAAAGACACAGCGCCCCCTTGTGTTACGACACTTGTCATTTTTAGCCACAATTAATCAAACCTGGAATTCCGCTGGGGGTACACAAACTTCTGCTCCTGTCCTTCCATCCCGGGAGAGGATTAGATTAGGTTAATCTAATCATTCCTCATCAGATTAATCAACACACACACACACACACACACACAGCAACTGTGTGAAAAAGTAAGTGCCCCCTACACCTTTCTCATTACCTTGCGACTTGATCAATCAGCGTCAAACTATTATTATGTTTAAAAAAGGAACGAGGCTACACCCGTATCACCCGTGTGAAGGGGAAAAGGGGGGTAACCTACCCCCCACCCCCGACACACACACACACCTCCTCAGGTTTCTAGATAACCGGCTTGAACCTTGGAATCGATGTCGATTACTCAAAAACAATTAATCTTTTTTTTTCAATCATGATTCCAGGTAAAATAATGAAGACTCCATTTGTGCTTATAACAGCTTATAACTAGAACAGTCTCCGCTCTCCCCGGACGCTCTTTGGCCAGATTCTGGACAGCGTCTGTGGGGATTTGTGCTAGACAAATGACTATAAAAACAAACGAACAAACAAAGTGTGACACAATTTGACCGGCCTGGCTTGTTTTATCTAGAAGAACAAGATGTGTAGTTTGTGCTTAATGTCCTTTATTTCGCTGCCACAATAACAGTCTCCGCTCCACTGAGGAGCTCCGAGTTACTGCTCACAGTCTGAAGCTGTGAACAAACTCCACTGTACTGATAATCAAATCTTTGTCTTGTCCAAGTCTTGGACGTCTTGTGCAAGTTGCAAGTGGTGCGACGATCCTAGAGTCGTAGGGTCCTGACTGATTAGGTGTTGTGTTCAATATGTACAAGACTTGGACACTGTCGATAAGACTTGGACACTGTCGATAAGACTTGGACACTGTTGCATAAGACTTGGACACTGTTGCATAAGACTTGGACACTGTCGATAAGACTAGGACACTGTCGATAAGACTTGGACACTGTCGATAAGACTTGGACACTGTCGATAAGACTAGGACACTGTCGATAAGACTTGGACACTGTCAATAAGACTTGGACACTGTCAATAAGACTTGGACACTGTCGCACATAAGACTAGGACACTCTCGCACATAAGACTAGGACACTCTCGCACATAAGACTAGGACACTGTCGCATAAGACTTGGACACTGTCGCATAAGACTTGGACACTGTCGCACATAAGACTAGGAAACTGTCGCATAAGACTAGGACACTGTCGCATAAGACTAGGACACTGTCGATGAGACTAGGACACTGTCGATAAGACTAGGACACTGTCGATGAGACTAGGACACTGTCGATAAGACTAGGACACTGTCGATAAGACTAGGACACTGTCGATAAGACTAGGAAACTGTCGATAAGACTAGGAAACTGTCGATAAGACTAGGACACTGTCGATAAGACTAGGACACTCCTATAAGACTAGTAGACCATTAATTAAGACTAATACAAGACTAGGACACTCTTGTATAAGACTAGGGCACAATACTATAAGACCAGGACACTGTCATCAGACTAGTACACTTTCTTATAAGACTAGAACGCTGTTGTATAAGACTAGTATACTGTCCTATAAGACTAGGACACTTTCGTATAAGACTAGCACACTGTCGTATAAGATCAATATAAGACTAGGACACTGTCTGATAGAACCTGTATGAGACCTGTATAAGAATCTGTCCTATAAAACGTGTACATTATTGTAGGTGTCATAAGTCTTATAGGACTAAGCATAAGACTAAGTGTAGTATAAGACTAGTTGTATAAGAATAAGGACACTGTCCTATAAGACTGAGACACTGGTTTAACACTTGCATATTGTAGTGTAAGAATAATACAAGACTAGTACACTCTTAAGACTAGGACACTGTCTTATACGACTAGTATAAGACTAGGAATCGGTATTATAAAACTTGTACACGATCATAGGTGTCATAAGTGTTATAAGCTTAAGACACTGACAGTGTAGTATAAGAATAGTATAAGACTGATACACTAGGACACTATCCTATACGACTAGGACACTTTGTATAAAGACTAGTATAAGATCAGGGTTAGGTACTGGTCGTACAGTCGTGGACTGACGTCGTACGACTCGTTCCGTTGAGAACTCATTGGTTGATCATGTCCGAGTCCTACAGTCGTGACAGACCGGTTGTGAGTCGTACACCATGACAATACAGTCGTAGCCCAGTCGTAAAGATGCTAGCTAATGTTAGCCGACCGAACCGGCTAGGATTCCCGTCCCGTCCGTTAAGTCCTCACCTCATATTGGATGTACTGCTTCCTCCACTCGGGGGTGATGTGAGCCGACAGGTGCTCGGTGAATTTCATCCCGACGGTTCGATCTAATCAGCCCTCGAGAAAAGCCGCAGCAGTTCCGAAGCCTTTGGACTCCGAATTCACCGTCGTCTCGGCGTAGCCACTCGTCTCCTTAAACACACCCAAGTGTCGGGCATTTTATTCCCCCCCACCACCACCTAAAACGCCCCCGAGGTTTTAGGAGCCGAATTTCATCCGACGAGCGACCGACTGTCGGACCCTAACCGACACACATTGACAATTCCAGTGTGTTTTCCGTTCTGAGAGCTCCGGCAGCCGACCGGGACGTCGCCAATTCACACACAAATGAGAGCCAAGTGCACTACCCGGGCAGCCTGGTCGAACATGACGTAGTGCCCCGGCGAAGGGCTTAAGGAGCCATTTGAGACGCGGCCGTTGTTTTCCGTTCAAAGACGTCACCGCTCGTCGCGTATATAAAGGCGCGGAGGCGTTTACGAAGTGAGCCGGCTGATAAACAAAATAGTCCCTTGTGTGAATTGTGTTGTTCGTGTCGTTTTCGACAGTTTTGATGCAAATCAGCGTTTAAATGCAACACACTTACACCATTAAAGTGCTTAATGAATCGTCAAGCGTGTTCTTTGTCAATTTTGTGTCAGGTGTCATTTGTACAGTTTGCTGGCCTTCCCTACAAAGTAGCTTTAGCAGCTATTGTGACTTGATTAAAGACACAAATTACAAATGAAACCTTTAGACGGTCAAATGTCGAAGATCGAGCCATCGATCCTGCGCATGTTTGTTTTCCTCATCAGCTCCTGTAAAAGTCTGTGGTGTACAGTGTGTAACAGTCAACGTTCATTATCAGTCTGAATGGCTAAGAGAGTTAAAGTCAGTTTCAAAGTTCAAAGTGCAGTGTGGACGATAAATCGGTGTGTGAACGATGAGGCTACGCAGCAAACACACTTCGAACGATGCAGCCCGGTAGTTAGCAACGATGCTTTCGGGAAAAGTACGACGTTGTGTTGGGCATCGTGACAATGCAGCCCCATATGCAACAATGCATCAATGAGCCATGACACCTACGATAGATTGTGATCACTGAAGACAACCCACAAGAGCTGCAGTTTTAGAGATGTTATGGCCCAATGGGCTAGTGTTGTGTTCAACGAGCTAACAGGAACCTTTACCTTCCTACAACCTTTACTAACGTTATGCGACGTTCTGTAGACGTTCTCCAGTATCTCCAATTGACCTGACTGTAAGTTTTTGGACTGTGGGAGGAAACTGTAGTTCCTCGAGGAAGCCCATGCAGACATGGGGAGAAGCCTTACTTGAGAATCGAACCCGGAACTTTGTACTGTCAGGTGACAGGACTCACTACTTAGCCAGCTGGGTTCGATCTCCATGTGGGTCCTGTTAGTGTTCGTGGTTTACTCCGGGTACCTCTGGTTTCCTCCCACAATCCTAAAACATGCAGTCAGGTTAATCAGAGATACAATATTAAATAATTCAGCATTGAATTTGATATAAATGTGTGTAATGAATAAATATTGTGTTTCTGTCATGGATGTAACCAAAATCTAACATATGAGGTTAAAATTCCAATAAACAAACAACACCCCCTTCGTCTCGAGCCCCCTCAACGTTGACTTCACAGCTCTGTTCTTGGTGCTTAGTGCATTTTAGAGAACATGCAATCAGCAATAATTCATGACTGAAAGAACGTCTGTACGGGCTTGTCTAGCCGCCTGTTGTCCGCATTACCTCACGGTGAGGCAAACGACGTATGAGGTTGTTATTTTCCAACTTAAACGCTGACGTTGCACGAAGAGCTGCACTTACACAATAACCTGAACTGTTTGAACTGTCAGGATTCGCTTCTCCTCCTTCACCGAGCTTCCTCATTAGTCAAGGCGTCTGCTCGACATGAGCTAAAAACTCTATAGACAAAAGCGTGTGTACACCACACTTGTTTTGTTGTAGCCGCATTTATCGCAAACACTTTTGCTCAGGCCACATTTCTGTTCCAACGAGTCCAACAAGCTTCTAAGCAATTAATTTTCATGACCATTTATGCACCACGCTGGTTCCAATGGGAATAGGATTAAGGAGTTGTATTCTTATCCCCATGTGAAGGAAAGCTTTTGAATGCAGTAAAGAAATGTTGGACAACACAAAAATGTACAGATTTTCTCCTTCATTATTATTTATTGTCACGAGCATTGAAAAGAAAAACACACGTCTGCATTTTAACATCAATAAGCTACAATAAACAGCAAGTTCAACCTCTAGGTTTCATTATTAAATAATCCTCCAGTGCAAATATACAATTTATTTTGTCCCACAATCTTTTCAATTTATATACATAAAATTCAACAACAGTAAATGTCTAAGAAAAGCAATATAAAGTAGTTGTTTAATGAGAAAAATTTCTATGTTATTGATTTACTTATTATTATAAAGCATAAAGCATTGCAAACACATTCCTGGGGATTCTTATGAGGAATGAGCAGGAACCAGAGCATCTCCAACAGTACCGAAGGAGGTGCTGAGCACTTGTTGACTGCTTTGCTTTTATTCAGAGCTCTAACTCAACCCAACTCATCCCACGTGGGGATAGGTATGGTGATTGTGGAGGCCAGGTCACGTGGAGGGCAGCACTCCATGGCTCTCTTGTGTGGTCGTGGTTAACTGAATAAAGGAAAACAGTGACTGAGAATTTATATAATAAG
>JAOTRQ010000028.1:2763659-2781508 GCA_028565875.1 Hoplisoma paleatum
GGGTGTGTGTGTGTGTGTGTGTGTGGGTGTGTGTGTGTGTGTGGGGGGGGGTCACGTTGTATCTCAATAACCATGAAATCATCAGATTAAGCACATATTCATCACGGGGGACTCTCGGCTATTATTATCATCCTTTATTATTATTATTTTTCCTTCCTCCTTGTGATGTGTGTTATTGTTTGTTTGTTTGGGGGGGGGGTATGTGGGGGGTTGTTTTAATTCGATTTTTGTTTAGTATTTTATTTTCGCTGCCGTGACTTTTTCCTCCCCTGTACGATGTGTACGAGCCCCATCGAGCCCGAAGCAGAGAGACAAATCTTTTTTTTTTAAACTTGTAATACTTTCCACTCCGTCCACGGCGGATCTCGTCTCGCGGTGTCGTCTCCGGGACCGGACGATCCGATTCCACCCGCCGTCCGCATTCTGCGACCGGTTTAGGACGTCGCACGGGTTCGAGATCCCATCGGCACGTCTGGAAGGGCCGCGACTCGACTTAGACGCCGTGTTTGTTCGGGGCGTCACCAGGATGTTCGAAGGGCCTTTTTAATTCTCTCCGTGTCTCTTGTCCAGGATTCGACTCCCGAACCCAAATCCACTCAATAAAAAAAAGAAAAGGTGGCTGATCTGATCACACTGTGGTTTACACGATGTAACGTGAAGCCTCCAGCAGGGGGGGGCGTCGCCGTACCTGCTTTATTCCGTGTCTGTACCTGTTAAAATGTCTGGATTTAAGCATCGTCCTGCTCGTCCCGCATCATTTCGTTCGTTTCCCCTCGTAAACGCGACTCGATACATCAGAATCCAGAAAAAAATGGAAAACACAGTCGTGGGTCTGAATCGTAGCACCCGTGGGGCCCTCGAGCGAGGCCCTCAGCTGTCTTGGCTGCGGTATGATGGGTTGATCCTGCACTCGGACCCAAGCAAGCTTGGGATACGCGGAAAACGTTTTTCATTGTACTGTTCACGTGTATCTGTATATATGATTAAATAAAGCTGTTCCATCTACATTTATTATTATTTATATTTCATTTGATTATTAATAATATCTTCATTTTATTAGTTGTCATTTTAATTTATTTGTATTTGTAGTGATTATTTTAAATTGTTTTTATTACCATATTATTAATAATCTTATTGTTATTAATCTTGTTAACTTTATAGCTAATAATAATATTTGTAATGATAATTATTAATAATAATTTTATTACTGTTATTACTTTAATTGTTATTAATGATATATTTTCAGTTAATAATATAGATTTTTTTATTAATACATTTATTATTACTCATACATTTTAATTGATTATTTTAGTTTTTTAATAATTATTATTCATTCCCTTTTATTAATATTGATGTTTTTGTTATATTTATTTATTAATAAGTATTATTATAAATTAAATTTTTTAGTACTAGTACTAATTTGATTTATTAGTTTTGTAATTATTATTAATATTTATTTGCTTTAATACTTATTTGTATTACTGTTATTAATTTGCTTAATTTTAGTAGGAATTCTTTTACTATTACTGATTATATTGTGATTGTTTGCAGTTACATCGCAGTACACTGAGTGACGATTTAAGGGCCTCGCTCAAGGGTCCGACAGTGTCAGACTTGCTGGTTAAGCTTGTGAAGTCCGGGCTGGTTAGTAGGTTAATGACTAGTTAAATAAACAAGGAGCTTGTAGTTTTCAATTATTTTCACGTCACTGAATTCGACCCTTATAGTGACGCTCTGGTCCATTAGGGGGCAGTGTAACCCGGGTTCGTGATCCCCTAACTGCTTCCGTGGCTAGGACTGCTCAGTGCTCCCAAAACGTGTGCTCACCGCTGCCCCCTAGTGTGTACATGGGTGTGTAAATGTGTGTTTAATTACACAGATTGGTTTAGTTTAAAATACTGAAAGAGTATTTGGAGAAGTCATTCTAAATATTATACAAAGGTCAAGCAACGGCGCCACCTAGTGACTACAAGCTGACCGACGTTCATCTACAACAATGATTCTGTTTAATGGCACCGAACAAAAACACCACAAAAGCTGAAAAAAAGTCCTGAATTAGCGCCTCTGGGACCTACAGTTAGTTACCTACATGACGTATCCAGTTTAACTGGTGTTTTTGGACAGTGGGAGGACACCAGAGCACCCGGAGGTAACCAGGCCAGGCGTGGTCACACGAAAAGTCTTTAAAATGTCAAATGAATTAGATTTGAAACAGATTTTTTTTTTTTTATCGTCCGTTTTTCGTCTCGCGTGTATCTTCGCCCGGCCCGCTGGGAAAACACGCCGTCCATCGCTCGCTGTAAATACTGTAAAATGCATTTTGATATCATGAACGTGTTTTGATATTCCCGTCCCCGTACGGCTACGGAAAGCGGTGAAACATAAAGGGACGGTAGGATTGTGAGACGCCCTCTGCAGGCGAGAATATTCGGAGAATTGTTAAATAGGAAATGAATTTAGAACGAGATTCGGGTTTACACAGTGGACGCTTGGTGACCCTCTGCATTGGGCATTGGGTTGTGCCACCCCCCTCCACCCCCCCGATCCCTTCACAACCCCAACAGTCTCACAACGTCAGAAGTGTATCGCTGCATTCTCAGGATTTCACCAATGATCGTTTCTCCAACCACGTTTGGACGTTCTACCTTTACAAAGACTATTATAGATCCCGGCTGTCAATCATGGATCAAACCTCCATCAACTTTCACCAGATTCTCCCCAGGACGATCCACAACTCCAAGACCGGAAGTCCGGGAGTCAAACCCCCCGGTCTTTCTCACATTTCGAAAAGCTGGATATTTCTCGAACACACCAGAGCTGAGATTTCAAACTCTCAAACTCTTTACTGGTCGACTGCGATGGGGGTGGGACTGCAAGCCAACGATCCACCAGCAGGGGGAGCACAAATGGACCATGCTAAAGTGCACAAAAACAAATATGAAAGATGTAGATAGAGAGTTGTTTGGGTTTGCATCAGTCAGTAGCGATGTAAAGCTCGCTCGGGTGTGGACAGCGCCCCCATGAGTTCTGGCAGCTTTATGACCAAATGCCGGTCCTTCCCCAGACTCCTATGACAACGCGTGTTTGGAACCCTGAACTGTACATAAGCACGACGGATGCGTTCGGGACTCGAGTATCTTCACTCCATGTAACGTCCCGTAATCTGTGCTGCTGTTGTGATGCTGTATCATAATGTAACATTAGGAGGAGGTGAAGGGAGCGTCCGTGTGGGGTTAGTTGTTCCTGGAGGAGCAGTATTTATGGGCTTGGGTTCGACTCCTCGTCTTTTAGGGACTTCTCCTCCTGCGTCTGGTGTTCCTGCTGTTTTCTTTTTGTTGTCTTTTTTCTTTAGGTTGCAACCAAAAGATTGGAAATGCATCAATGAGTTTTGTACATTTGTTTGTTTTCTGATGGTTTTTGTTTGACTTATTTTTGCTCGTGTCCCTTCGTTGTAGATACAAATTTTAAAACGAATAAAAATAACGTAACCCCTTTTACCAAGACGCCTCCTTTCCCCAACTTATTTATTAAAACAAATAAAGGTTCGTACTTGCTTTTGTCTGATTTCATTTTCATCCACACATCCATGATCGAGCTTCACCAGCACTTAATTCTAATTAGCCACGGCTTAGTGTATTTGCTACATATACATTGTTGTACTACTGCCATCTAGTGGTCATTAAATTGTACTACAACGACATTTTTATACTAACGCTATCTGGTGGTCTTTAAATTGTAGTACAACGACATTGTTGTACTACTGCCATCTGGTGGTCATTGGTCTGGTAGTAATATTTAATATTACTACCAGACTATAATATAACTATATTATAATATACCACCATGTGACAATAATACAACTATTTATATGTAATCATATTTAATAACCATCAGGTAGAAGAAAGACAAAGCAGGTTTATTTGTACAGCACAGTAGCGATTAAAAGTGCTTTACAAATGGGAAAAAAACATTTAAAAGCATTAAATAATTTACCATCTTTCAAACATTCCCGAAAAGGTTCCGGTACCCTAACAAGAGTGCTGAACCAGTAAATAATTATAAATGAGGGTTGCAATTCCTCTTCTGTCCGCTAGCTGCCACTGTTTTCACTCTAAAGAATTTAAAGCGCACCACGCCGTCGTGCTAATCGCTTTTAGCTAAAAGTCCTAAAATCTATCACTGACACGGGTGAGCAGACTTTTACATGTATTAATTATATGTTTTATCAAATTAATAAGTTGTTTAAATGTGTTCTGTCTTTTACTGGCTGTGGTGACGTTTTTTCTAATGACCGTTAGCTTTGATGTTAGCTTACTGGCTAACCCGGCTAGCTTAGCTTAGCACAAACGGTGTTTGATTTTAAAATGTAGTTATCGGTTATATGTACGAATATGTCTCATACTTTTATCAAAACTACCTTTTGACAACATTGTTATTTGAATCTATTGTGATCAGACATTTGTGTGTCCACATACTTGTTTGATGAGTAAAGTGTTCCCCCTTGTGGTCTGGTTGATTCTGACTCTTGGTTAGAACATTTTGGAGGTGCGGACAGCGCCCACCTGAGGTCCGACAGCTGGAGTACATTGTTATAAAAAATATAATAATAAACTCTCGTCACTACTTGTTTCATTGTCGGTGTTCCAGCAGGCACCATGTCCTCGTACACCTGCATCAGCTGCCGCGTTCAGTTCGCCGACGCCGAGCTGCAGAGGGCGCACTATAAGACCGACTGGCACCGCTACAACCTGAAGCGTAAGGTAGCCAGCATGCCCCCGGTGACGGCCGAGAACTTCCAGGAGCGCGTCCTGGCGCAGCGTGCGGCGGCCGAGCAGCAGCAGGCAGACGGCCACAACATCTCCACCTGCGCCACCTGCAGCAAGAGGTTCTCCACTGCTAACGCCTATGCCAACCACCTGCAGTCCCACAAGCACGTGCAGGCCGAGCGCAGCGCCGTGGCCACCGCCCACCAAGTTGTGGAGCGTATGAACCAGAAGAACCTGGAGAAGGGAGCCGAGCTGGACAAGGACGCCCGGAACGAGGCCCTGCAGAGGGCGCTGAAGGATGCACGGAGGGGGAGGGGTGGTGGTGGTGATGATGATGGTGGCGGCGGCGGCGGCCTGCGTGAGGGTGTTGCCGAACCAGTGGCGGGGAGGAAGAGACCGGAAAAAGCACCGCGTCTCGAGTGGTTCGAACGCCAGGCAAAGAAGATCGCCGACGAGGAGGACGAAGATGAAGAGGATGAAAATGAAGGTGAATGTCTTGAGATGTTTTGAGACTAGGGAAGTAACAATCGACCAAGAATCGATTCACTTGAGGCACAGATTGGTCTCGATGTTGAAAATTCACTTTAAACAGCAGGGGCGCTGTTTATAATAGTTAATAACGTAGTTAAGACGTCTTTAAGAGCTTCATGAGAGATGTTGTGGTTTTACGTTTACAGAAGATTGGGAGGATTGTGACGTCGACGGCGGCGATGATGATGATGATGAGATGGAGACTGATGATGAAGAGCACACTCCTGACAAAGGCTCTGCCACGCCCGCGACTCTTCCAGGCTCCATCTCGGTCACAGACTGTCTGTTCTGCAGCCACCACTCGCGCTCACTGAACAAAAACGTTCTGCACATGAGCAGAACCCACAGCTTCTTCATCCCGGACCTCGAGTACCTGGTGGACCTGAGAGGACTGCTGGCGTATCTCGGTGAGGGTGCCCTGGCCTGCAGGGGCCGACTAGTAGAGGCAAACATGATGATGTAGGCAGTCTTATTTACTAAACTGCAGTTGGCCGCATCTGAGGGAGGGAGGGAGGGAGGGAGGGTAGAACCAATGACGGCAACAGTCCGAGTGATGTCACAAGTCGGTAGATTATAATTTAAGTCAAGTGTCTTTAGGTTCGACTACTACCGCCTCTTTTAAATGATTTAGCGACTCTCTTTAGCCGGTCCGGTCGGTAGCACAGTCATGATCTGTCCGGGATCCGTGTGTACAGGTGAGAAGGTCGGCGTGGGGAAGGTGTGTCTGTGGTGTAATGAGAAAGGCAAGTCGTTTTACTCCACCGAGGCCGTGCAGGCGCACATGAACGACAAGAGTCACTGTAAACTCGACACGGACGGAGACGCGGCGCTGGAGTTTGCAGACTTCTACGACTTCAGGTAAAGGAAATAATAACCAGCGCCCTCTAGTGGTTCATCAGTTCATTCCGTGTGATGGTTATCATTTTTCTTAAAGAGACGTTTTTTTGCTAATATTCTCATGATGCTCATTTTAGAAATTGGTTTATATTTTATAATCATAAAGATTATTTTTCACCTTTGACGTCAGTCATCAATTTTTAAAACGCCGTCTTTGTAACAATTAGGAGCAGCTACCCGGATGCTAACGAGGGCGAGGACGAGGAGATGAAGGACGGCGAGCTCCCCGATGATAAGGCGGTAGAGTTTGACGAGGAGACGCTGGTGCTCACGCTACCGTCCGGTACGTATCTCACCTCAGATCGTATCCACAACCCGAGAGCAGAATTTCTTTATTACTGTTCTCATGTCTGTGCTACAGGAGCGAAGATCGGCCACCGCTCACTGTTGAGGTACTACAAGCAGAGGTTCGGGGCTCAGAGAGCGCTGGTGCCGGCTAATCAACGGGCGGTGGGTCGCGTTCTCAAACAGTACCGGGCACTGGGCTGGACGGGAGACCACGGTGAGGATTTCTTTTCTAATTCCAATTGCTTCCATATAAATAAGAGTTTGTATATAATTTGTGGTAACCAGAGTCGGATTTACGATTCCGATTATTTGACTCGGTTCACTTGATTCGGATCACTAATCACTAGTTTGCTTCTTTTTTTTGGCTAATAGACTCTGATTCACGTCTATCTGCCTTTGATACTTTTCGGGTGGGGTGAGCATGAGGTTTAATCCCATTGACCAGAATACCATCGTTCCTGAATCCGAACAAATAAATGATTCGACTGTGTGTTTCTGATTCATTGCGTTGCTGATTGAATCTCTGATTTAGTCTCAGTACAATTACACCCTTAATTGTAATTAATCCTAAACGGACTCCCGTTCTCATTTATTGTAGGTAAAGGTTTGGTGGGAATGCAACAGAAGGACATGCAGTACGTCCAGAGAATGAAGTCGAAGTGGATGTTGAGGACTGGAATGGGCAACAACTCCACCAAACAGACTCATTTCAGAGCTCAAGTCATGTTCTAGAATCCCCCCCCACCACACACACACACACACACACACACACACACTGTCTCTGCCTGTGATCATGTTGTTTTGTTATTGTTGGAGGGACCTTTCTCCACCGGTAGCGTTTTAAAATATGGTAATTAAAAGGGTTTTGGGTGACCACCACCTTTTTCAAACTGCCCCAACTGTTAATTGGCTGGCAGTTTAATCACAGATTAAATCAGTATTTTCATCATGTTTGTGTATCTGAATAGTTTTCTTGTTTTCCACATGTTGGCGTAGTTTTACTGCGGTTTGCTCCCACAGTCCAAAGAGCAAGTAGGTAAGGCAAATTGGATGACTGGCCGTTTCATGTCAGGAAGATAACCGAGAAGGAAAAAACATGTCTTCATAACCTCATTCAATAAACAATCATTCTGGAATGGCCAAAGTATTAATTCATTGTTTTGTTGGTTGCTCTTAGTTGGAAGTTATATAAGGACTTGTTAATACGTTAGGATTCACAGAGACCCTGACCAGGCTCTTGAAATAATAATAAAAGTAATAAATTAATCACGTTATACTGTAGATCGCTTTAATAGAAATGTACCCGCTCCAGTACGACAGAGGGTGCTAAAGTAGCTAATAAGCGCGACAACCTCGGCTGCGTTTCTAATACCTGTTATCTATTTATGAAGGGCACTAGGTAGGGATCGTGTTTACATTACGACATGCGTTATACGTAGTGTACCTATAAGTGCTGTTAGGCGCTATTTGGGACACGACCAGCGACACGGCGTTTAAATACCCTTTCAACGTAAAAGCCGCCAGACGTGTTAATGTTTATTATAATTTATTTGTAATATCACGTTTAGTGCGAATTAAACATATGTTTGTTTTAAAATGATGTCTAATAAGATATAAATCTTATAAAGCGACAGTAAGTGAGATTTTATTCTGATTAAAAGATATCGCTAACGTTAGTTAGCTAGTAACTACACACTTAGCTGAACAGGCCTGTGCATGCATGCATGTGTATGTCATTAAAATGAAAAGAAACAAACAACTTCAACATATTTTATTTATTTTGTAAAATGTAGCTCTGGTGACTCTGATTGCTCTCAATTGGACTTTATTTAGTTTTGTGCTGTAACATCATCAATTACAATAATATAAACGGTTTAAAGTTATTGTATATAAATTGTTCTTAATAATGATGTATTATTTAAAGCCTCCCTGCAGTTATACAATACAATGCTACCACCAGCATGCTTCACAGCAGGTGCATTGTTTATTCTGGACAAAGAAAATTGCCTTGGTTGGTGGTCAGGACTGAAGCACCCTTGAGCGAAGGCATCGAAACCCAAAACTGTTGTGCAGGCGTTGTGGCTCGGGCTGCTCACTGCTGCCCCCTAGTGTGTGTTCCTTAGTGTGTGCAAATGTGTGTTTTACTGCACGCAGGACCCATTCCGATGTGTGTAACGCGACAGGACCGTCGGTGTCGGAACTCTTTGTTAAAGCAAATCGGACCAACTTGAGTGATGATTATAAAGTGTTTAGTAGCTGTGTTTGGGACACAGCCACTACACACCTGTAGCTTAATATTACATTTTAAAGCCATGAACGTCCTGATTGTTTTCAGGTATGGCCGCGTTGCATAAATGTTTCAGACTCCAGCTGCTCAGATCCACCACCAGGTGCTCGAATCCTCTAAGCACTTCACATCTGCACCCAGGGAGACCTGAAAGAGGTAAACACCCGTGCGAACGGTTCCCATAAACACACATCATGTCTATGAACATGTGTACTATTAATAAAATCGTGCAGAATGGCTCCAGCAGCGGCGCATTCACGATGCCGCCCCGACTCGACTCCCATTCTCTCGAGTCACGCCCGATGACCTGAACTTCTTCAGAGAACTCCTTCCAGGAAGGACCATCACTGACCCTGATGTTCTGGAGTCCTGTAACATAGACTGGCTCAAGTCAGTGAAAGGCGAGTCGTAAGCGTGCAGATGTTTTTAAACCGAGGTACCGCCGTGAATCGGCGTCCAGCCCGGTCTGGGATCATTTTCTGGTAATGCTCGGTTTGTTTTAAATCTGCAGGTAGCAGTGAGGTTCTGTTACGACCCAAAACGACAGAGGAGGTGTCTCAGGTGCTCAGGTAAGGTTGAACTGCGTGTGGAATACTGAGCACCAGGGATGTTCCTCGAGTGAATCGATCCGTATCGATTCTTGCCGAGTCGCCAGGCATCCCAGATCCGGTCAGCTTCCCGACACATCACGTTTACTTTATTTCACAGGTATTGTAACGAGAGGAACTTGGCGCTGAGTCCTCAGGGTGGAAACACAGGACTGGTAGGTGGCAGCGTTCCCGTCTTTGACGAGATTATTCTCTCCACCGCCCTGATGAACCAAGTCCTCACTTTCGATAGCATCTCAGGTGTGTTTATTATAGGGATGCAAATTCCAATCTTATAATAATAATAATAATAATAGAATTTTATTCTCAAGCGCCTTTTACAAAACCCAAGGACACTGTACAGACAAACAACAGGTTACCAACTTGTTATAAAGGTTGGACACAAATCCCTCCTCATAAATCTTTTAGCTTTTCAGATCAAAAGTAAATTGGGGGACGACGACCGATAAATAATGAAATGCGTTTTTTAAATTTGCGATATTAAACGTTCCACGCTGACGTGACGAAGGCGAGACTGTTTTCAGGTATCTTGACGTGTCAGGCCGGATGCGTGCTGGAGAACCTGTCCCGTTACGTGGAGGAGCGAGACTTTATCATGCCGCTGGATCTGGGGGCCAAGGGCAGCTGTCACATCGGGGGGAACGTGTCCACCAACGCCGGCGGCCTGCGACTGCTGCGTTACGGATCTCTCCGCGGGACAATCCTGGGTTTACAAGCGGTGCGTAAGAACTGGTTTATCCACGGCCGGTTTAGGTTTAGAAATTGGCACCGAGCATTTTTGGACCTCTCCCCACCCCCCTCTGGGAACTCTCTGGTTCATCAAAGCACTAATTATATAATCTAAAATAAAACGATTGTTAATTGACTCGTTTTGTGTATTGGAATATTACGACGCGACCGTGACTCTTCTCCACTGCCCCCAGGTGTTGGCCGACGGTCAGGTCCTGGACTGTCTGGCGAAGCTACGGAAGGACAACACGGGCTACGACCTGAAGCAGCTCTTTATCGGTTCTGAGGGAACGCTGGGTGTGGTCACGGCCGTCTCCATCCTGTGCCCTCGTAAACCCCAATCTGTAAACGTGGCCTTCTTAGGTACCTTAGTTTCTTACCGGTACCTTCTTAGGTACCTTAGCTGGATGGAGTCGAGTTTGTGATGGTGTGTGTGTCGGTTCCTACAGGGTGCTCGAGCTTCCCGAAGGTCCTGGAGACATACCGGATCTGCCGGGGCATGCTGGGAGAAATTCTGTCCGCCTTCGAGTTTCTGGACGGCCCCTGCATGAACCTGGTGGAGCAACATCTTAAACTCATCAACCCCATCACAGGTAGGTCGTCCACACAAGCTGCACCTGATACAAGGTGATAAAATAACAGATTGGGAAACCCTCTTATTTATCTGGGCTTGGGAGCGGCATTAGAATGCATTCTTATTTTATTTTTTAAAGAATGTCCCTTTTACATTGTTATCGAGACGGCTGGATCGAACGCGGCTCACGATGAGGAGAAACTCCAGAAGTTCCTGGAGAAAGTTGTGACATCATCGCTGGTCACCGATGGTACCGTAGCCACGGAGGAGACGAAAATAAAGGTCAGAACCCGGTGAAGATCTGCAGACAGGAAACACTTTCTCCTGCCAGTGAGCATTTAAGGTTGGAGATCAGGTTTAGGATTTAGGGATGTTCCTGTGTGCAGGCGCTTTGGTCCATACGGGAGAGAATCACTGAGGCTCTGAGGTACGACGGTTTCACCTACAAATACGACATCTCACTTCCTCTGGAGAAGATCTACGAGCTGGTCGCCCACATGCGCCAACACCTGGGCGGTCGGGCAAAGAACGTGGTGGGGTACGGGCACCTGGGTAAGTCCGTTTTAACAGGAATTACTGCCCACCCACGACCGATCCTACAACCTCGCTGACGTCCGTCTCTTCCTCTCAGGCGACGGGAACGTCCACCTGAACGTCACGTCTCAGCGGAACGACCCCGCCCTGCTGGCGGCCATCGAGCCGCACGTGTACGAGTGGACGAGCCAATGGCAGGGCAGCGTGAGTGCCGAGCACGGCCTCGGGTTCAAGAAGAGGAACTTCATCTACTACAGCAAGACGCCGCCGGCCGTGAGTCTGATGTCCGACATCAAAACCATGCTGGACCCTAAAGGGATCCTGAACCCATACAAAACCCTACCGGACCATCACTAGTCCACTCGCTAATCCAGTCATTTTTCACGCTAGCACCGAAAACAATCGAACGAGGCCCGGGGGCCACGATTCAAGATTAAGATTTGAGTTTAAGGCAAAAACTCAGTTTGGATTGGATTAGGATTCCAGTTAGATGTCAGGATTTAGGGGTTCAGGGTTAGGATTTAGGTTCTAGATTAAGATTAGAGGTTAGGATTAGGGTTTGGATTAGGTCTTCGTTTTTCTAAACGAATAGAACAAAGCATAAAAAGTCAAAGTACATTCTGAAAATATACTTTCTTTTATATGTAAGAGGATTGATGAGGAATTTGAGACGTCCTCACTGCGTCTGTACCTCAGGAATAAAAGGACCTTCATTGTTTAAAGAAATAAAAGATACTTAATTTTATTTAATCTTTTTATGTATTTTTTTTATTCCCCAACAACAAAGTACAAGGAAACTGTGTGAAGTTTATAACAAATAATTAAGAAGTCCTTTTCAATGTCATTCGTGAACAATCGTATCGCACCGTGGGTATCGTTATGTTTCTAATGTGAAGTAAAAAAAAGAAAAAGAAATTAAATCCGGGGCCTCGTCTGTGTAAACTCGCTCCACATGAAGAGCCAAAGACGGAACGTCAGTGGAAGAACCTCAGCATCTGGATTTGGGGGGTGGGGTGGTGACTGCAGGAAGCACTGAGTTCTTTTATATAAGGCAGAAATAAAGTAGCGGGTTCGATGTTAGGATGGCGTCGTCGTGCAGATGCGGGTGGAGTCGAGTCAACAGCTTATAAAACGTTTCCTGCTCCTTCGACTGAGCTGCAATCGAGGAGAAGGAACCATGGGAGCCAAAAACGTCCAAAAAGTTCGACCTCGATGAATTTCGGAAACCTTGTGTTCCAAATTTCTGTGTTTACGTTTCAGAAGCCGTTGAACTTGGCAGTCGTACATGATGAACAGTTCACGCCGGTCGTAATTCAATCCTCATGGTTATATTATTACTATTTGGACTACGTTACATGGATGAACATGATCTGGTGGATGAGCAGGATCCCCAGAGTTCCCTCAGCACTCGGCTTTACCGTTCTCTAACGAGCTGTGGATCTTATCCAGAGTCTTTTTGATACGTAGCGCCGTGAGCCGAGCCGACGGGTTCTGGTACCAGCACTCTTTCATCAGCTTCACCATGGCCGACAGCGTCTGGGAGGACAGAAGACCAACATTTAAGTGTTTCACTTTTTAAACTTGAATTAAAATGCAAAAAAATGTTTCGTTTCTATCGGCTGCAGTTCTGTATAAAATCCTCTAGGACCCAGCCCGAGAGATTTTATTTATTATTTACTTTAAGTAACAATTAAGCTTCGGGAATTGAGGAATCGACTGAACTGATTCGTTTCACTGACTCTGACTCGTATGAACTCAGAATCAGCAGCACTAGCACAGACGCTCCTGCAGGGGGAGCCGTGTCGTGCATCATACCGACTCGTGTTAGGTAGAAGAGTCGTGTTCAGGGTCTCCCGGGTCTCACGCTCGTACTCACGCTCCAGAATACAGGAGCAGATGAACCGGACTGTCCGGTGGAAAACACCCAATATAAATGAATCATTTCGAGTCGAAACGTCGTCGTTTATTCACTAAACAAAAAGTTTCGTCCACTTTTGTTACGTTTCCATGACGACACTGAAAACTTTTACATCACTATCAAGCCTGAAATCCATCTGGTGTTTTGAATGCCGATACGTACGGGGTCGGAGGACCAGCGGTTGGGGATGAACGGTCTCTGCTGCTCCACACACACCACCTTCCTCATGTCCTCGAAACTCGGGTCGTTCTGTACCTGGTCGTAGAACGGAGGTTTGTACTCCTCCACGATCCCTGCATAAACAGAACGGCACGCGCGGTCAGCTGCACGAACCAATCAGAAGGGTGCAATGTGGTGACGGGGTCAGGACTGACCGTTACTGTAGGTCCGGCGAGCGATCTCCCACAGCACCAGGCCCAGAGCCCAGACGTCTACCCGCTTATAAGCATCGAAACAGTCCGTCTGGATGGACTCGTCCAGAACCTCGGGCGCCATGTAGCGCTTGGTGCCCACTTTAGGGTTGTTCCCCACGTCCAGCTGGTTATCGGCCTGTGTGTGAGTGACCGCCAGACCTGAAACAGAACCAACAGAACAGCGGGAAAAGACAATAAATAACCTCCTTAAAGAACTAAATAAGAGATTAACAAAGAATAACCAGAAGAAAAGGTTTATTATGAGCCTTGTGTTTCATAATATAAGAGCCCTGTGTGTGTGTGAGCGTGTGGATGTGTGTGTGTGTGGGTGTGTGTGCACTGACCGAGGTCGGCGATGCAGCAGCGCAGATCTTTCTTCACCAGGATGTTCTTGCTCTTGAGGTCGCGGTGGGCGATGGCCGGCTTGCCCTCGGTCCCCAGGATCTCGGCGTGGAGGTGCACCAGGCCGCCGGCCACCGAGGCGGCCATGTTGAGGGCGTCGGGGGCGGGGACGGCGGTGCGCTGCAGGTAATCGTACAGCGAGCCGTGTTCATGGTAATGCGTGATGAGCCAGAGCTGCGTGCTGGAGTTACGCGACGTCATGTCCGACGCCATGAAGCCTGTCGAGGAGCGAGATTTACAATCTGGTCTCACCGTGGTTTACGTCGCTTATTCCGTCGGATTAGACTCTACACACTAAAGTTACATTCATGACTAGGCACAATAATCCGGGACCCCCAAACAAACGAGACGTTGGACTCACCTAAAATGTTCTCGTGCCGTAGCAGGACTGTGTTGTAGATTTCCGTTTCCCGAAACCACGACTTCTCGTCCCGGGAGGAGAAGATTTTAACGGCGACATTCTCGCCCTGCCACTGACCCCGCCACACCTCTCCGTACCGACCTTTGCCTGGACCGTACCAATCATATAAAAACACAGTAAACATTTGTGACTGGTGCTGAAACTCTGACGCAAGCGAGACCGCACTTACCGACACACTCCACCAGGCTGATCTGACGTGCCACCGTCCTCTGCACCAGGAAGGGAAGTCCGGAGCCGCTGCCCGACGTGCACGACTGATCCAGCAGGTCCTACACGGGCCAAACAGGTCACGGTGGTTTATTCGGCTTGTACGCATGGACTCACTCATAATGAAGCTTATATTACCGCGCTGGACTCACACCACATATAAACCGAGACGAGGAGGCTCACCGCCAGCATGCCGTCTCCCGTGTTGGACGTGATGAGGCCGTTGATGGCGTCCGGCTCGGGGTCGAACTCGTGCAGCCGTTCGAGACGCCGCGGGTATATTCGGCGGCACATGGAGACGGCCAGCAGGGCCAGCAGAATCAACACGGCGAAGGGCACCAGGACCAGCATCACCAGCGTCTCCACATGGTAGCGCACCGGCTCTCCTGTCGGATCTGCACCCGGGACGAGGAGACGCCGTGAACCGGACGGTAATCGACTGTTACTCGACGGTTACTAACTGAAGCATGTTGTGTACCTCTGAGCAGCATCCGGAGTAGCGCGTCCGTCGAGGCGTTGGCGTTGCACAAGGCCTGAGCGCAGCATTCGACCACGTGATTGGCCGAGGGCGACGCCGAGCAGGTCATGCGCCGGCTCTCGGGTCCGATCAGGCAGCCGCGGCGGAACGACGGCACGCCGCCGCTGACCGTCACGGACGAGTAACATTGCTCGCCTTTACACTGCTGGGCCATGCAGTCGCTCCCCATACACACACATTCAATGGAGCCATCTGGATACACACACACACACACACACACACACACACACGGGGTAAACAGCCTGTCGTTTACAGTCTGGACACACCGTCTCAATTAATGCTTTTCCTTCTTCAATGTAGATGATTACTAAACATTTAAACTATGAAAAGATTTGCTTTGATGACAGCTTTGCTCTCAACATGAAGGTGGTTGTGGAGGCCAGGTCATGTGACCCAGCCCTAAGGGTTTGCACTGGTACTGTAAGAGAACTGTATACGAGTGGAAGGTTTGGCGTCGGTACCTTCAGCTAACGCCCACAACGCCCGGAGCAGCAGGAGGAAAACGACTCGGGTGTGGCGTCGACCCATTTGGTTCACTGCACTAAAAAACAAACAAACAAACAAACAAACAACAAGATGCACGCCATGATCTGATGTGAGATCCCTTTTAGGGTTCCGATACTTTTTCTCATTAATAAAGATTTGCAAGTGGGTACAAGTGTCCATACCAGCTTTTCAATAAGCACAAGGCACACAGAAACACCCTGGGTGCCACTCTCTTCACCCACAATGCACCAAATTCAGCTTTAATCAAGCCATTGATCGTGTTGTACAGCATCTTCAAGAAATTATTTTTTATGTATAAAAATCAGGGACTGGATGGCGGACGAGCAGCATTTAATGCTCAGACTAATGGGTTGGAGCGGTATTGATGGCGCCGGGCGAACCGTGTAGTGGTAAAAGATGAGACCCGTTACATTAGTGACGACCAGACTGATGTGCCAGTCGCACGGCTGGCAGTGTTTACACGCTGCGTAATGGTGAACCCCATATGTGCATCATAACCTCAAGTGTGGCTTATAAAATGATCACCATATTACAATTTAGAATGTTTTTATTAACACAGAGTGCAGTCAACATACATCGACACACACTAGGGGGCAGTAGTGATAATGTGTGTTGCAGGCCTAGCCACCTGTCGACTCTCGGGATCGAACCGACGACCTTCCGATCACAAGCCCAGTTCTCGAAACCCTCAGGACATGTTCTAATAACATTAAACCAAAATATTTCAACTAAGGATGTGATTATAATACATTCTACCCACGATGCAACATGATTCACGATACCGATAAAGATTTTATTTTTTGTTTTAGTTGACAAACGACTTCCTTATTTATTTATTGTACGTGAAAAAAACTGTTTGTAAATAATTTATCTAAATGATTTTATTTTCCGAAGGAGGTATAAACACTTTCGAATGAAGCCTAAATTGGCAACTCGCTGAACAGCAGCACCCTCTGCTGTTTGAAGTGAATATCGATTCGTGGTGCATCGTTACATTCCTAATTACGATTCAAGGCCTTACTTGTACAGATCCAGATGTGATTCCTGTTACTGTGGTTAAACATCTGCACAGCAGTCATCTCCTGAAAATACACAGACGAACGACTCTGAAAGCCCGAAAGTATGTGGACATGCGAGTAAAACCAGGTCCTGGCGCAGCACTGAAACGTGACAGAAATCTCAGAATCTCGACGCCCTCTAGTGTCGTGGCTGAGATTTACTTTGCAGAACTATCGAAGGGAAACGACCGCGTCGTGTTGCGTGCATTCGACGTAGCAGGAGTATAAATCAGCTTTTAAGTCTGGTCGTCCCGCCCAGCAGACACGGTGACCGGTTATTTGTCTGCTGCTGGCACTGCCACCTGTGGCCGCCAGATGGCAACAGACACAAGCTAACGATTTTTTAAATGTATAAATCATAAATGAATCTATTTACACCAGTGTAATATAATTACACCTCAACAACAATGTACCTACTATCGAACATAGTTATATTGTCTTAACCTAAACCATATTTAAAACTTCTAGGAACTGATATAATGATAATAAACAACACATATTCTAATGCTGCCATCATGTTAGATACTGATTTAAATACCCAACTTAGGTTAGCTTAGCTGGCTAAAAACAAAACTTGCAGAACATAAACCTCTTCTATAACTGAATAAAGTTCGTCTATTTACATAAAATACAAGTTAATTTGTTGTTTATTTACTTTATTGACACGCACGAATCGCTTTTGCGACGAAACGAACAATTTTAAAACGAAAGCGCTTAGCCGAACTACTCGGCTATGTTACAAATAGCTCCTTGTGCCCTATGTAGTCCACTACGGAAACAGCTTCATAATTCCTGCACTTTAGTGCACTTCGACATACTAAATGCCGCGTTTGGGACCGAGCCCGGGCTCTGACTTTTTATCCCCCTGTCTAGCTAACGGTTTTACTTAACGGGGTCGATCCACCGCGGGCCGGAAAAGCGGCCTTGAACGCGTCTCCGTGGCGCACCCGAGACTTTTGGTTCGAATCCTTTATCGTTTAATAGAAAAAAAAAAAAAAGAAAAGCGAAAGTCAGCGAGCTTACTTGTTCGTTGTTAGCAAACACAGCAGCTGGAGCGCCACCCATTAATGACAGCGAGTGACGTCATCGCCACCTGCTGGAGACATGTGGAACTGCACGACATTGTTTATTACTGGAAATGTAATCAGGGTCGGGGAGGGGGGCGGTTTTT